>WNWK01030877.1:0-23152 GCA_009830355.1 Cherax destructor
GACACTGTATACCGTGTACGTCAGGCCTATACTAGAATATGCAGCACCAGTCTGGAACCCACACCTGGTCAAGCACGTAAGGAAACTGGAGAAAGTGCATAGGTTTGCGACAAGGTTAGTTCCACAACTCAGGGTCTGTCTTATGAAGAAAGATTGAGGGAAATAGGACTAACAACACTGGAGGAAAGAAGGGTCAGAGGAGACATGATAACGACATACAAAATACTGGGGAATTGACAAGGTAGATAGTGACAGGTTGTTTCAGAGAGGGAACACAGAAACAAGGGACACAACTGGAAGCTGAAGACTCAGATGAGTCAAAGGGATGTCAGGAAACATTTCTTCAGCCACAGAGTAGTCAGGAAGTGGAATGGACTAGAGAAAGATATAGTGGAGGCAGGAACCATACATAGTTTTAAGACAAGGTATGATAAAGCTCATGGAGCAGGGAGAGCAGAGACCCAGTAGCAGACAGCGAAGAGGCGGGGCCAGGAGCTGAGTCTCGACCCTGCAACCACAATTAGGTGAGTACAATTAGGTGAGTACACACACACGGGAATTGACAAGGTAGACAGTGACAGGATGTTCCAGAGAGGGAACACAGAAACAAGGGGACACAACTGGAAGCTGAAGACTCAGATGAGTCAAAGGGATGTTAGGAAGCATATCTTCAGTCACAGAGTAGTCAGGAAGTGGAATAGTCTAGAGAAAGATATAGTGGAGGCAGGAACCATACATAGTTTTAAGACAAGGTATGAGAAAGCTCATGGAGCAGGGAGAGCAGAGACCCAGTAGCAGACAGCGAAGAGGCGGGGCCAGGAGCTGTGTCTCGACCCCTGCAACCACAATTAGGTGAATTAGGTGAGTACACACACACACACACACACACACACACACACACCCACACATATATATGGCACTTGAGCAGCATTCTGGAACAAATTTTCGGCGAAAACCAAGGGACCACTGTTTATATATACGTATATATATTTTTTTCCAACAAGTCGGTCGTCTCCCACCGAGGCAGGGTGACCCAAAAAGAAAGAAAAACCCATATATACATACATAGCAAGGAATATAATATAAATATTTCTTTAATATTTGATCTTGGACTTGCAAACTTTACTAGTTTGGGTTGTTATATCATACATAACAAGAATATTTAGATACACCGATAAACAAGCAGATAAACATGACATTAGTATTTAAATGATCACATAATTTTCAGAAATCCATGTGCAACTGGACTAGGTCAGGTGAGGGAGAAATGCCATCTGCTGCTGCTGCTGTTTTAGACTCCACCGAGGACCACCAGCTTCATCAAAGGAACATGGTTCCCTCTCATTCCCCTCCATCGACTCATTGTCTAACACATCATCAAGAAATTCAGGTAATGCATTCAATAATATTTTCATTTTTTAGATTATTTTTTCACCATACATTTTATTAATATTAAGCAGAAAATACTTGTTGTCACAGTGACTGAATTGGCTAAAAAAATCCTCGCATGTTAATAAGATAATATTCTTGCAATCTTTATGAAACATTAACCTGCAAAGCATATTTCATTATTAACCCTTTGGGGGTCGACAGGCCTTCTCGGAAACACGTTCTCAGGGTCGAAAATGTTTTGGAAAAAAATAATAATTTTTTCTTATGAAATGATAGAGAATCTTTTTCCAATCGTAACGACATCAAAGGTATGAAATTTGAATGAAAACTTATGGAATTATGCTCTCGCAAAGTTATCTGTCTCGAAGATGTTCACGCATCGGCGATTTCGCCCACTTTGAGCCCTATTTTTGGCCAATTCCAATGTTCCAGTCCACTAAATTCATAGCTATTTTGCTAGAACTCCATTTCTTCTATCGATTGAGTACAAGAAACTGCCTATTTACCAATTTCAACTACCCAAAGTAGTGGTCAGAAAATGGCAATTTGGCCAATTTCACACAAATTTCAAACGATGCCAATTTCAAAATAGGGTCCAGAATAAACAAGGCAGACATTCCTGCACTAAAATAACATCTTCTCTGTTCACTAGTCATGTCTCCAGGCTCCTCTTACATTACTTTTGCTTTCCATTTTGAATTTTTATTCTCACAAAAAATAGAAGATTTACTGTTATGTATACAACTGCATCATTGTAAAAATGGTATAAATAATATCAGCGCACTAGTGCAAGAATATTAGACTTGCCAGTTGATGTATTGGACACATGGTGTGATTTGTTTACTCCTGAACATCGGCTAAAATCGAACATTTTCGCTAATTGAGCTCAATTTCAAGGTACTTGTCATTGTCAAACCAATCAAAATCATCTCTATTTCTGTAATATATCTTCCATTCTATCAAATGAGACCAAGAAAACGAGAATACATCAATAAATACCATACGAAAATAGACTGTAAAGGCGCTGTTTTAAACAAAAAAAACGTTCAATTTTTTTTCTCATTATGCAGTGTGTGCTGCAGGATTTTTTTTATACTGCGCACACTGACCACACAGACCCATTCTTTCATATGTAGGCCTACCAGCCATTTCCCGCTTAATTTGAGGCCGGTAGAATTTACGCGTACTAGTACGGCACCGACCCCTGCTCGTAAAACATACTAGTACGGCACCGACCCCGAAAGGGTTAAAGATTTTGTGAGAATTTTTTTATTTATTTGAAAGATTCTAATCTGGATAGAAGACTGGTATACACAGAAACCTATGTATTTTATCAGTATTATACAGTTACGGTACTACGTGTATTTATAAAAAAAAAAATTCAACAAGTCGGCCGTCTCCCACCGAGGCAGGGTGACCCAAAAAGAAAGAAAATCTCCAAAAAGAAAATACTTTCATCATCATTCAACACTTTCACCTCACTCATACATAATCACTGTCTTTGCAGAGGTGCTCAGATACAACAGCTGAGAATAAGTCCCTTCCAACTGTCACTATAACAGACCCCTCCTTTAAAGTGCAGGCATTGTACTTCCCATTTCCAGGACTCAAGTCCAACTAAATCAATTAACTGGTTTCCCTGAATCCCTTCACAAAATATTACCCTGCTCACACTCCAACAGCTCGTCAGGTCCCAAAAACCATTCATTTCCATTCACTCCTATCTAACACGCTCACACATGCTTGCTGGAAGTCCAAGCCCCTTGCCCACAAAACCTCCTTTACCCCCTCCCTCCAACCTTTTCGAGGACGACTCGTACCCCGCCTTCCTTCCCCTACAGATTTATATGCTCTCCAAGTCATTCTACTTTGATCCATTCTCTCTAAATGACCAAACCACCTCAACAACCCCTCTTCAGGGGCCACCTCACGATCTGACCTTGATTTTTTTATTTGTTTACCGATTGCGCTCATTTTTGGTGTACTATTAGCAGCTTATATGAACTATCCTTTGATGAAGTTTCAATAAAATTGGCCAAAAAGCAAATGAACCACGCAAGATTTACTGAAAATTCCTAAAAATTCCACTTTGGAGAGATGTACTCTGAAGTGGTAGTTGGGAGAGCGGTGTTTACATTTTCTGTGGATAGAACACTTCTACGTCCATCGTGTAGCATGTACCAATTCTGTAATAAAGCTTATCTTCATTCTAAAAAATACAGTTTGTAGGTTGCTTGACATTTAGCAAAATATCGGACTTTTATCCCCACACAAATCTGAAAATATTTGGGATACTTCTAAAAGGTACACGCTATCTTGTAAAGCAATCATTCGTCTATGTTTGTTGTGAAAATAACGTCAATTCTTTCATAAATAATGACTCAGTTTTGCTAAATAGGTAAATAACTTACTTCTGAGATAATGGCCGAAGCGCGCGGCAGCCCGAGTCCTCGGAAAAAAAAAAATCCCGTAAAAACGTTTGTTTTTTACACTTTTTTCATCATTTACGAGTGTCTACTACAGTTTACTAGGGATGTATCGGATGTGAAAAATTTGGATATCCGGTATGCGGATGTGTATACGGATGTCTTACTTATTTTGCGGATGCGGATATCTGCTTACAGTAAAATACGGATGCGGATGCGGATACGGATATCTGCTTACAGTAAAATACAGATGCGGATGCGGATATCTGCTCACAGTAAAATGCGGATGCGGATTACGGATGTCACATCTTGACATCCGGGCGGATGCGGATTTTGCAGGACAGTCATAAAACACCTGATTTTTTGTTTTTTTACCACATGGCAAATACTTTCATTACATAATACTTTTAATACATAATACTTTTATTATATAATCAATTGACATTTGCTTAATACTTAAAGTTTATGATTGGAAGGTTTTTCTTCAAGAATAACAGTTTCTCTGCATTTTCTGCCAGAAGTCGTTTTCGTTTGTTGGGCTTTATCAAGTCACAAACACATCTCATATCTGTTTGTGACTGAGATCTGTTTGTCACAAACAGATCTCAGTCCAATACAAAGGAGAATTGGTTTGATTGGTGTCGTGGGTGCGGGAGTAAATTCTTGGGTAGCTTTGGGTAGTGGTGATTTTGATAAGGACTTGCCTTGCATGGGCCAGTAGGCCTTCTGCAGTGTTCCTCCATAAGAACATAAGAAAGGAGGAACACTGCAGCAGGCCTGTTGGCCCATACTAGGTAAGTCATTCACAATCCATCCACTAACAATATTTTCCCACTCAAATCCAACCCCTCTCACTCATGTGTTTATCCAACCTAATATGTTTATCAAACGCTATTTACATCCCTATATTAATTCCTGTTTTCCATTTATACACCTCCACAGTGTTACTGTGTGTCTCTCTCTCACACATATGCAGATGAATGGTTCAGAGAACCGACAAGTTGATAAATTAGACACAGCTGCAACACTTGGGCATCTTTATTGAGGAAACGTTTCGCCACACAGTGGATTCATCAGTACATACAACGGAGAATGATGTAATCAGTCCCTTAACCTTGACTGGATGTTGTCAGTCCATCAATCTTGATAATAATACAACATATGTGTGAAGAAGTGACTTATATACCGTAGGCAGGAGAGGTGCAGCAGTAGTAGGTGGTGTCACATTTGACCAATGTGGAAGTAGGTGGTGGCCAAGGGTTAGGCAAGTGAAGAATTCCCTGTATTAAGATACCAAGATGTTGCTGTGTCAGACAGTAACTCCAGGCTGAGGGACTGATTACCTCAAACTCCTTTTCTTCACGATTCTCCTTTGTATGGACTGATGAAGCCACTGTGTGGCGAAACGTTTCCTCAATAAAGATACATAAGAACAAAAGAAAGGAGGAACACTGCAACAGGCCTGCTTGCCCATACTAGGCACGTCCTTCACAATCCATCCCACTAACAAAATATTTGCTCAACCTAATTTTCAATGCATATGTGTCTAATAAACACATAAGCAGTATAATTTATAATTTATTTCCATTGCATATGTGTCTAATTTATCATCCTTGTAGAGTTATTGAAGCTAGCACCTTGGGTAGTTTTAAATTTAGGTTGGATAAATTCATGAGTGAGAGGGGTTGGTTTTCAGTGGGACTCGCACATGAGTAAATAGAATTTTTTTTTTTTTTCAACAAGTCGGCCGTCTCCCACCGAGGCAGGGTGACCCAAAAAAGAAAGAAAATCCCCAAAAAGAAAATACTTTCATCATCATTCAACACTTTCACCACACTCATACATAATCACTGTCTTTGCAGAGGAGCTCAGATACGACAGCTGAGAAAAGTCCCTCCCAGCTGTCACTATCTCAGACCCCTCCTTT
The DNA here is from genome assembly GCA_009830355.1 of Cherax destructor. NCBI lineage: Eukaryota > Metazoa > Arthropoda > Malacostraca > Decapoda > Parastacidae > Cherax > Cherax destructor. Next base: position 5,746 of record WNWK01030877.1, read on the forward strand.
AAAGTGCAGACATTGTACTTCCCATTTCCAGGACTCAAGTCCAACTAAATCAATTAACTGGTTTCCCTGAATCCCTTCACAAAATGTTACCCTGCTCACACTCCAACAGATCGTCATGTCCCAAAAACCATTCGTCTCCATTCACTCCTATCTAACACGCTCACATGCTTGCTGGAAGTCCAAGCCCTCGCCACAAAACCTCCTTTACCCCTTCCCTCCAACCTTTTCTTGGACGACCCCTACCCCGCCTTCCTTCCCTACAGATTTATACGCTCTCCAAGTCATTCTACTTTGATCCATTCTCTAAATGACCAAACCACCTCAACAACCCCTCTTCAGCCCTCTGACAAATACTTTTAGTAACTCCACACCTTCTCCTAATTTCCACTTTCCCGAATTTTCTGCATAATATTTACACCACACATTGCCCTTAGACATGACATCTCCACTGCCTCCAGCCTCCTCCTCGCTGCAGCATTTGCAACCCATGCTTCACACCCATATAAGAGTGTTGGTACCACTATACTTTCGTACATTCCCTTCTTTGCCTCCATGGATAACGTTTTTGTCTCCACAGATACCTCAATGCACCACTCACCTTTTTCCTTCATCAATTCTATGGTTAACCTCATCCTTCATAAACCCATCCGCTGACACGTCAACTCCCAAATATCTGAAAACATTTACTTCTTCCATAATCCCTCTCTCCAATGTGATATCCAATTTTTCTTTATTTAAATCGTTTGATACCCTCATCACCTTACTCTTATCTATGTTCACTTTTAACTTTCTACTTTTACACTCTCCCAAACTCATCCACTAACCTTTGCAACTTTTCTTTAGAATCTCCCATAAGCACAGTATCATCAGCAAAAAGTAACTGTGTCAACTCCCATTTTGCATTTAATTCTCCATAATTTAATTCCACCCCTCTCCCCAACATCCTAGCATTTACTTCTTTTACAACCCCATCTATAAATATATTAAACAACCATGGTGACATTACACATCCCTGTCTAAGACCTACTTTTACCGGAAGTAATCTCCCTCTCTCCTACACACCCTAACCTGAGCCTCACTATCCTCATAAAAACTCTTTACAGCCTTCAGTAACTTACTACCTATTCCATACACTTGCAACATTTGCCACATTGCTCCCCTATCCACTCTATCATATGCCTTTTCTAAATCCATAAATGCAATGAAAACTTCTCTACCTTTATCTAAATACTGTTCACATATATGCTTCACTGTAAACACTTGATCTACACATCCCCTACCCACTCTAAAGCCTCCTTGCTCATCTGCAATCCTACTCTCTGTCTTACCTCTAATTCTTTCAATAATAACCCTGCCATACACTTTACCTGGTATACTCAGTAAACTTATTCCCTATAATTTTTACACTCTTTTATCCCCCTTCCCTTTATATAAAGGAACTATACATGCTCTCTGCCAATCCTAGGTACCTTCCCTCTTTCATACATTTATTAAACAAAAATACCAACCACTCCAACACTATATCCTCCTCTGCTTTTAACATTTCTGTCATGATTCCGTCAGTTCCAGCTGCTTTACCCCCTTTCATTCTACGTAATGCCTCACGCACCTCCCCACACTCACATTCTGCTCTTCTTCACTCCTAAACGATGTTGTACCTCCCTGGCCAGTACATGAAATTACCGCCTCCTTTTTCATCGACATTTAAAAGTTCCTCAAAATATTCCCGACATCTACCCAATACCTCCAGCTCTCCATCTACTAACTCCCCTAGTCTGTTTTAACTGACAAATCCATTCGTTCCCTAGGCTTTCTTACCTTGTTTATCTCACTCCAAAATTTTTTCTTGTTTTCAGCAAAATTTCTTGACAGAGCCTCTCCCATTCTTTCATCCGCTCTTCTTTTGCACTCTCTCACCACTCTCTTCACCTTTCTTTTACTCTCCATATACTCTGCTCTTCTATTAACACTTCTGTTTTGTAAAAACCTCTCATAAGCTACCTTTTTCTCTTTTATCACACCCTTTACTTCTTCATTCCACCACTCACTCCTCTTTCCTCCTGCACCCACCCTCCTATAGCCACAAACTTCTGCCCCACATTCTAATACTGCATTTTTAAAACTATCCCAACTCTCTTCAACCCCCCCACTACTCATACTTGCACTAGCCCACCTTTCTGCCAATAGTTGCTTATATCTCACCTAACTTCCTCCTCCCTTAGTTTATACACTACCTTTTACTCTAACTGTAGCTACAACCAAATAATGATCTGATATATCCGTTGCCCCTCTATAAACATGTACATCCTGGAGCCTACTCATCAACCTTTTATTCACCAATACATAATCCAACAAACTACTTTCCTTACGTGCTATATCATACCTTGTATATTTATTTATCCTCTTTTTCATAAAATATGTATTACTTTTGCCAAACCTCTTTCTAGACATAGCTCAATTAATGGTTCCCCATTTACATTTACCCTACCCCAAATTTACCTACTACTCCATCCACAACATTTTTACCCACTTTAGCATTAAGATCCCCAACCATAATTACTCTCTCACTTGGTTCAAAACTCCCCACACACTCACTCAACATTTCCCAAAATCTCTCTCTCTCCTCTACACTTCTCTCTTCTCCAGGTGCATAGACACTTACTATAACCCACTTTTCACATCCAACCTTTATTTTACTCCACATAATCCTTGAATTTATACATTTATATTCCTTCTTTACCTGCCATAACTGATTATTCAACATTATTGCCACTCCTTCTTTAGCTCTAACTCTATTTGAAACCACTGATCTAATCCCATTTATTTCTCCCCACTGAAACTCTCCTACCCCCTTCAGCTTTGTCTCACTTAAAGCCAGGACATCCAGCTTCTTTTCATTCATAACATCTACAATCATCTCTTTCTTATCATTGCACAACATCCACGCACATTCAAACATCCCACTTTGACGGTTTTCTTCTTTTTCTTTTTAGTAAGCTATACAGGAAAAGGGGTTACTAGCCCATTGTTCCCGGCATTTTAGTTGACTTTTACAACACGCATGGCTTACGGAGGAAAGATTCTTATTCCACTTCCCCATGGATATGAAAGGGAAAAGCAATAAGAACAAGAACTATTAAGATAGAATCAAAGAAAACTCAGATGAGTGTGTATACATAAATGTGTACATATTTGCGTAGTGTGAATAGAATTATCAAAGCTTATTTCTTGGATAGAATTGAAAATTTGGTTGGACAGCATACATAAGGGGGATTACCAACAAACCCCTGGCTGTCTTCAAGCAGGCACTGAACAGGCACCTAAAGTCGGTACCTGACCAGCCAGGCTGTGGTTCGTACGTTGGACTGCGTGCGGCCAGCAGTAACAGCCTGGTTGATCAGGCTCTGGTTAAACATGAGGCCTGGTCACAAACCGGGCCGCAGGGGCGTTGACCCCTGGAATTCTCTCCAGGTAAACTCCAGGTTAGTGGGGTGGATTGTGAAGGACCTGCCTAGTATGGGCCAACAGGCCTGCTGCAGTGTTCCTCTTTTCTTATGGTCTTATGTTCTCTCTCTCTCTCTGCACAGGTCATTAAGTTATAATATTTGAAGCTGCAATGTTAATTTGTAAATCATAAGAACAAGTTTGTGGGAAGTAAACATGCAAGCTCTGTAATTTAGGTTATAATATCCGCCACATCCGCTTTGTTTGGCGCGGATGCGGATGCGGATATTTATTTAATAGTGATTACGGATGCGGATGTCTCATTTAGGAAAAATACGGATGCGGATGCGGATGTCTCATTTAGAAAAGTATGGATGCGGATGCGGATGTCTCATTTAGAAAAAATACGGATGCGGATGTAAGAATTTATGCGGATGCTCCGGGGATGCGGATACGGATATCCGATACATCCCTACAGTTTACCATCACTAGATCCGTTTTCTCTCATAATAGCTGAGAGAATGCAAAAATAACCCTTATGGTGGTGGCGACTCTTCCACTCCTGGCCATAGACCGTATATTATGCCAACAATACAGTGGTACTCGATTACGATGGTCCCCAAAATCGCCCTTTTGTGTAAGTTTATTTTTTAAATGCTTTTGTAAGTATATTTTTAAGTGTAAAAGGACTAGTCTATTTTACATTATTCCTTATGGGGATAAATTCGTTTGGTAATGGCACTTGAACAGCATTCTCGAATGAAAAAATATCGTAACTCGAGGTACCACTGTATTTATTCTGGTGTGTTTTTCATGTTTCTATGCTATTAATATGTTGCCTTATGTCATAATAGATCAACTGTAGTAAGTAAATAAACATTATTATTGATATTAGCGTAAGAAAGAACAATTGTTGGCTGTGTGTGTTGGCCGCCACAACGTATTTATGGCCTGTCAGCACTTCTTATCCGAGAAGGCCAGAGAAGGCTCCTGATTGGTTCTCAGGCCATATTAGCCCCGCCCACTCTCCTATGATATCAAATGGTGAATTTGTATTATATTAGAGAGAAAAATATAAGAAATTGATAGAAAAAAAAACGGATTTTTTTTTTTTTAACGCGCGCATGTCATGACAGACGCCGTCACCATACCTGTTACAAATTACTATAATTCCTTGTAGAAACATCGTATAATGATGAGAATTATACGAGGGTGTGGCCAGAAAGATCAGCTATTTTTTGGTAAGAAAAACTCAATTTTCGTATTTTTTCGATTTTTTTTTTCTCAGCGCGCTCACTGTCACTCCATCCTTCAGCCCTCTGACAAATACTTTTAGTAACTCCACACCTCCTAATTTCCACACTCCGAATTTTCTGCATAATATTTACACCACACATTGCCCTTAGACAGGACATCTATACTGCCTCCAGCCGCCTCCTCGCTGCAGCATTTGCAGCCCATGCTTCACACCAATATAAGAGAGTTGGTACCACTATACTTTCGTACATTCCCTTCTTTGCCTCCATAGATAACGTTTTTTGTCTCCACAGATACCTCAACGCACCACTCACCTTTTTTCCTTCAACAATTCTATGGTTAACCTCATCCTTCATAAACCCATCTGCTGACAAGTCAACTCCCAAATATCTGAAAACATTCACTTCTTCCATAATCCCTCCAATGTGATATCCAATTTTTCTTTATTTAAATTGTTTGATACCCTCATCACCTTACTCTTATCTATGTTCACTTTCAACTTTCTAACTGATGAACAAGTTGCATTCCTGGTGTTCCATCTTAAAAACAAGTTATTTTCCAGGCATTCCAACTTACAAGCAAGTTATGTTCCTGATGTTTCAACTTGCGAACATGGTGTTTCTAACTCAAATTACATTTTCCTATCAAAAACAATCGTTAAAAGGATGTGTTTTGTATCACGAATTTTATCCACCCTGTATATTGTGAAGTAGGTATCATCCTCCATAGTATTACTACCACAGTCATTATCAGTACATCCATATACGTTCTGTATACATGTGTAGTATACATATTTCCACAGGATGATGATGGCGGCAAACACCAAGTTAAGCCAGTGACGGAGATTTTACAAAGAGATGTGGATATCAGCAGGGATCCTAATTCTCCAACTGATGAGAGTGGGCAGTTTGTCAACACGCAAACTTTTGCAACGGTAGAAGATGTCTGTGAAAAAGGATGTGAAGACTATGAGATAGGAGAAGGTATAGATAAAGTTTACTGCGTTGATCAGCTGTCTAAAGATAATATTTTAGATGACACGAACGAAAAAGAATCAATACCATTTGAGCATGTATACAGTATAAATGCCGTAAATAGTGACCAGAGAAAAGTGCTTGCCGTTGATTTCGGGATTGTTGACTCAAGGTTAGATAATGTAAATGTAGATTCAAGCACGGATAATGTTATGGTAGATTTAGGTGAAGGTAATATATTGTTATATTCAGATGTTGATAATGTAAATGTAGATTCAAGTGTAGATATTGTAAAGGTAGACTTGGGTGTAGATAATGTACAAGTAGATTCAAAGGTAGATAATGTAATGACAGATTTAACCAAAGATAATGTAATGGTAGATTCCAATGTAGATAATATAATAGATTTAACCAAAAATGCTGCAAAAGTAGATTCAAATGATATTGTAATGGTAGAGTTAAGTGTAGATAATGTAATTGTAGATTCAGGTGAAGATAATTCAATAATAGATTCAAATGAAGATAATGCAATGGTAGATTCAGGTGAAGATAATGTAAAGGTAGACTCAAATGAAGATACTGTAATGGTAGATTCAGGTGAAGATAATGTAAAGGTAGACTCAAATGAAGATACTGTAATGGTAGATTCCAAAGAAGATAATAATGTGATGGTAGATTCTACCATTTCTGTGAATCGGCAGGATGTAGAAGAGAGAGAAAGTTCACCAAATCTGTAAGATAGTGGAGAAAATGTCAACAGATTGGAGAATGTTACAGAGGTAATTGACAAGGTAGATTCACCTTTTAATACACAGGAACCATGTAAGGAAAGTCCTGATGAAAATGTTAGTAATTTGCAGGACACACTTGTTAGAGAAGAAAATAAGAGAGACTTTTGTGATGCTGAAGTTCCTAGAGAGGTTAGCACTGAGGATAGGAAAGCAGAGACTTGCCTTACTCCTTCTCCAACTACCACAGAGCAACTTGTTCCTAATATAGAGTGGAAGTAGTATAAGGTATATGCTGTAATGACTTAACTAATTACATTTGCTGGATTATCATAGTGATGTTTAACCCTTCAACTGTGTTTGGAAGATTTCTGTGGTGACATTTCCAAGGTGGGCAGTTACATAACTTTTAGGCTTACGAAATTGTACAAACATGATTGCAAACAAACCATTGCAAACAAACCATGGAGCAGGTGGTGTTCAGAACCATGGTGAGTGAGTCTAAAACTCCAGGATAGTTTTACAACTCCCTCGCCATGGGTCCAAACCCCTCCCATTCCATGGTTTGATAGCTTCTAGCATTATAGACTATCATAAACTTAATTTACTTACAAAAATAACATTATACAATGACACTTTTGTGGTTAAAGACACATGAACACACTTAGGACATTTCCTTATGGAAATGTTCCAGTCTTGGGATCTTGTTCACTTGATACATGAAGCTGGAGCTCAGGTGATACCTCTTGATGGTAACAGTTAATTCATACACTGCTTGTTCTAGCTGAAGGATGTCATGTCATATGGCATAATGATACTGGTTCTGCCTTGCTAAAAATAATTTTAAATTAGTTGTTTCACCAGACTTAAAAAAATGCACTTAATTAGTAATTTCAGATCATTTATGTTTGTGTGTCTGTATAATTATCAGTCATCTATATTTTTAACATTATAATATGCACATGTTGGTTATTGTTTAAAATGGTTTTCACTTCAGTAAGTCAGCCATTTTATTTATGTATGTATGTTTTCTTTTTCCAACAAGTCGGCCGTCTCCCACCGAGGCAGGGTTACCCAAAAAGAAAATACTTTTATCATCATTCAACACTTTCACCTCACTCATACATAATCACTGTCTTTGCAGAGGCGCTCAGATACGACAGCTGAGAATAAGTCCCTCCCAACTGTCACTATCCCAGACCCCTCCTTTAAAGTGCAGGCATTGTACTTTTCATTTCCAGGACTCAAGTCCAACTAAATCAACTGGTTTCCCTGAATCCCTTCACAAAATATTACCCTGCTCACACTCCAACAGCTCGTCAGGTCCCAAAAGCCATTCGTCTCCATTCACTCCTATCTAAAACGCTCACACATGCTTGCTGGAAGTCCAAGCCCCTCGCCCAGAAAACCTCCTTTACCCTCTCCCTCCAACCTTTTCTAGGACGACCCCTACCCCGCCTTCCTTCCCCTACAGATTTATACGCTCTCCAAGTCATTCTACTTTGATTCATTCTCTATAAATGACTAAACCAACTCAACAACCCCTCTTCAGCTCTCTGACAAATACTTTTTGTAACACCACACCTCCTCCTAATTTCTACACGCCGAATTTTCTGCATAATATTTACACCACACATTGCCCTTAGACAGGACATGTCCACTGCCTCCAGCTGCCTCCTCACTGCAGCATTTGCACCCATGCTTCACACCCATATAAGAGTGTTTGTACCACTATACTTTCGAACATTCCCTTCTTTGCCTCCATAAATAACGTTTTTTGTCTCCACAGATACCTCAACACACCACTCACCTTTTTTCCTTCATCAATTCTATGGTTAACCTCATCCTTCATAAACCCATCCGCTGACAAGTCAACTCCCAAATATCTGAAAACATTTACTTTTCCATAATCCCTCTCTCCAATGTGATATCCAATTTTTCTTTATTTAATACATTTTCTTTATTTCATACATTTATTAAACAAAAATACCAACAACTCCAACACTATATCCCCCCTGCTTTTAACATTTCTATCATGATCCCATCAGTTCCAGCTGCTTTACCTCCTTTCATTCTACGTAATGCCTCTCGCACCTCCCCCACACTCACATCCTGCTCTTCTTCACTCCTGAACGATGTTATACCTCCCTGGCCAGTGCATGAAATTACCGCCTCCCTTTTTTCATCAACATTTAAAAGTTCCTCAAAATATTCCCGCCATATACCCAATACCTTCAGTTCCCCATCTACTAACTCCCCTACAGACTAAAAAAACATCAGGCACAGTTGAAGGGTTAATAACAATTATATCATAAATGTTAGTTTTAACTACTGTATTTAATGTGATAGTGACATTTTATTAGATAAATATAATATTAATCAATTTTTATGTTATCATATATTTTTAAAAACTTATAAATTGACTTACTGTGTATATACTGTAGATGGTACATTATAGTATGAGATACACATAATTATGGACAAGCTTTTTGTAGTTATGTTCATGAGGGATGTTCATAATTATTGACAAGCTGTTCTGAATTATACTCACAAGTGGTACTCATAATTATGGTCAAGCTGCTCTGAATTATGCTCACAAATTTTCCATACACTCCTTTGCACATTTTTGTCATAATATTTCTTTAAAAGTTTTCAGATTAAATTTTATGTAATCAAAAGTATGGTAATCAAAATTTTAAAAATGCATAAAAATTATTATTTCCTCATATTATTCCACATACATCCATTGCTGAGTTCTGGTTCCATGGACCATGTTAGGAGTGGTTACAGTAGCTGCCTGACTGTGTAACTTCTATGCTGACACTAAAAATTATTCATATCACTTTTCTGTCCATGTATACTTGAGTTGCTTTAAGTATCTGCCTCAGACACTGCTCAGGACCACTCCATTCAACTATCCGTCTTGATCACCATAGACCTCTTCTCATCGTGAACTCACATGGCACATAGGCCATGTTCTCCTTTTACCATGTTCAGTGTGCCTAGCCAAACATACAGTGGATATCAGCAAGGGTTAAGTGCCAGCAGTGTTGCTGGTTTCTCGATGCCTCACCTACCATTTACACATTCCCTGTGCAGACTTACAAATATATCTCCTCGGAAATGAGACTACCGGTAGTTCTTCCTTCAGTGCTTCTACCATATCAACAAAGTCTTCCAGTAGGCAGTGGAAAATACCATGATATTCATTGGTGACAAATTCCAGCTGCTCATATCTAATAATAATAGATAAGAGTAAGGTGATTTTGGTATCAAACGATTTAAATAAAGAAAAATTGGATATCACATTGGAGAGAGGGATTATGGAAGAAGTAAATGTTTTCAGATATTTGGGAGTTGACGTGTCAGCGGATGGGTTTATGAAGGATGAGGTTAACCATAGAATTGATGAAGGAAAAAGGTGAGTGGTGCGTTGAGGTATCTGTGGAGACAAAACGTTATCCATGGGGGCAAGAAGGAATGTACGAAAGTATAGTCGTACCAACACTCTTATAGGGTGTGAAGCATGGGTTGCAAATGCTGCAGCGAGGAGGAGGCTGGAGGCAGTGGAGATGTCTGTCTAAGGGCAATGTGTGGTGTAAATATTATGCAGAAAATTCGGAATGTGGAAATTAGGAGAAGATGTGAGTTACTAAAAGTATTTGTCAGAGGGCTGAAGAGGGGTTGTTGAGGTGGTTTGGTCATTTAGAGAGAATGGATCAAAGTAGAATGACTTGGAGACGTATAAATCTGTAGGGGAAGAAAGGCGGGTAGGGGTCGCCAGAAAGTTGGAGGGAAGGAAAGGAGGTATTGTGGGCGGGGGGTTTGGACTTCCAGCAAGCATGTGTGATCGTGTTAGATAGGAGTGAATGGAGACGAATGGTTTTGGGACATGACGATCTGTTGGAGTGTGAGCAGGGTAACATTGTGAAGGGATTCAGGAAACCAGTTATTGATTTAGTTGGACTTGAGTCCTGAAATGGGAAGTACAATGCCTGCACTTTAAAGGAGGGGTCTGGGATAGTAACAGCTGGGAGGGACAATTCTCAGCTGTCGTATCTGAGCTCCTCTGCAAAGACAATGATTATGTATGTGTGTGGTGATAGTGTTGAATGATGATGAAAGTATTTTCTTTTGGGATTTTCTTTCTTTTGGGTCACTCTGCCTCGGTGGAGACGGCCGACTTGTTGAAAAAAAAAAAAATAATAATTTTTTTTTATTAACACATCGGCCGATTCCACCAAGGCAGGGTGGCCAAAAGAAAACTTTCATCATCATTCACTCCATCACTGTCTTGCCAGAAGGGTGCTTTACACTACAGTTATAAAACTGCAACATTAACACCCCTCCTTCAGAGTGCCGGCACTGTACTTCCATCTCCAGAACTCAAGTCCGGCCTGCCGGTTTCCCTGAATCCCTTCATAAATGTTACTTTGCTCACACTCCAACAGCACGTCAAGTATTAAAAACCATATGCCTCCATTCACTCCTATCAAATACGCTCACACATGCTTGCTGGAAGTCCAAGCCCTCGCACACAAACTTCCTTTACCCCTCCTCCAACCTTTCCTAGGCCGACCCCTACCCCGCCTTCCCTCCACTACAGATTTATACACTCTGAAGTCACTCTGTCTCGTTCCATTCTCTCTACATGTCCAAACCATCTCAACAACCCCTCCTCAGCTCTCTGGACAATCGTTTTGGTAATCCCGCACCTCCTCCTAATTTCCAAACTCCGAATTCTCTGCATTATATTCAACCACACATTGACCTCAGACATGACATCTCCCTGCCTCCAGCCTTCTCCTCGTTGCAACATTCATCACCCATGCTTCACACCCATATAAGAGCGTTGGTATAACTATACTCTCATACATTCCCTCTTTACTTCCATGGACAAGGTTCTTTGTCTCCACAGACTCCGAAGTGCTCCACTCACCCTTTTCCCTCATCAATTCTATGATTCACCTCATCCTTCATAGACCCATCCGCCGACATGTCCACTCCCAAATATCTGAATACATTCACCTCCTCCATACTCTCTCCTCCAATCTGATATCCAATCTTTCGTCACCTATTCTTTTTGTTATCCTCATCACCTTACTCTTTCCTATATTCACTTTCAATTTTCTTCTTTTACACACCCTACCAAATTCATCCACCAACCTCTGAGCTTCTCTTCAGAATCTCCAAAGCACAGTGTCATCAGCAAAAAGCAACTGTGACAACTCCCACTTTGTATTTGCTTTTTATTATTTATAAAAAAGGCATGTGTGATAAAACATTAAAAAAAAGCAAAGTACTGTATGCACAGCATTTTAGGCAAACTAAAATTAGGACTAAAACTGCTGAATATAAAAAATCATGGGTGTGACACTGTTTAGGTTATGGTTTAGTACAAAGTATTGACAGGCGAGATGACAAAAATACAGTGGACCCCCGGATTTCGTACTGCTCCCCACTCGAACAATTATGTAAGTGTATTTTTGTAAGTGCTTTTGTAAGTGTGTTTTTGGGGGTCTAAAAGAACTAATATAATTTACAGTATTCCTTATGGTAACAAATTCATTAGGTAACGGCACTCGAACAGCATTCTGGAACGAATTATTGACGAAATCCGGGGGTCCACTGTATTCTATATCTTTAAATATATTTTGGATGGAGTATGTGAGTGAGTGGGATTGGGTATGAGTTAGCCTTGCCTAGCATGGGTCAGTAGAACTTCTGCAATGTTATATTGTTCATTATTTATTATTTTTTTTATTAACACATCGGCCAATTCCCACCAAGGCAGGGTGGCATGAAAAAGAAAAATTTTCATCATCATTCACTCCATCACTATCTTGCCAGAGGGGTGCTTTACACTACAGTTATAAAACTGCAACATTAACACCCTCCTTCAGAGTGCAGACACTGTACTTCCCATCTCCAGGACTCAAGTCCAGCCTGCCGGTTTCCTGAATCCCTTCATAAATGTTACTTTGCTCACACTCCAACAGCACGTCAAGTATTAAAAACCATTTGTCTCCATTCACTCCTATCAAATACGCTCACACATGCTTGCTGGAAGTCCAAGCCCCTCGCACACAAAACCTCCTTTACCCCTCCCTCCAACCTTTCCTAGGCCGACCCCTACCTCGCCTTCCCTCCACTACAGATTTATACACTCTGAAGTCATTCTGTCTCGTTCCATTCTCTCTACATGTCCGAACCACCTCAACAACCCTCCCTCAGCTCTCTGGATAATAGTTTTGGTAACCCCGCACCTCCTCCTAATTTCCAAACTCCGAATTCTCTGCATTATATTCACACCACACATTGACCTCAGACATGACATCTCCACTGCCTCCAGCCTTCTCCTCTTGCAACATTCATCACCCATGCTTCACACCCATATAAGAGTGTTGGTATAACTATACTCTCATACATTCCCCTCTTTACTTCCATGGACAAAGTTCTTTGTCTCCACAGACTCCGAAGTGCTCCACTCACCCTTTTCCCTCATCAATTCTATGATTCACCTCATCCTTCATAGACCCATCTGCTTACATGTCCACTCCCAAATATGTGAATACATTCACCTCCTCCATACTCTCTCCCTCCAATCTGATATCCAATCTTTCGTCACCTAATCTTTTTGTTATCCTCATCACCTTACTCTTTCCTATATTCACTTTCAATTTTCATCTTTTACACACCCTACCAAATTCATCCACCAACCTTTGCAACTTCTCTTCAGAATCTTCAGAATCTCTTATGGTCTTATTAAGTTTTGGTTACAGCTTGGAAACAAAAACAAAAAACATTTTGTTAAAAAACAACACAAGAATGGTGTGCTGAGGTAATTTTATTAATTGTCCCAGCACTAGTTTTTTCTGCTACATCCTTCACAGCCATAGGTACTCCCATGTATTAGAAGAGTGCATGTGTGCTCATAAATCATTAATTGGTTCCAAAATACCAATGTCATAAAAGCAGAACTTGAATTGGGGATCTACTGTAAAGACATGGGGAGCAACATTCCCAAATGAACATTTGGTGCGGCAGTTCTCTAAATCTTGAAATCAGTAGTTCTCCTCAGGGAAAAATCATATTTCAGATACTGTACTGTGCATATGTCGGCTAATAAATGATGTTGATCTACTAACTCTTCATTTGTGATCTTGTATATAAAATGTTTAGGATTTTTGTGGCTAACAGGGAGAGAATCTTAAGCAACATTCCCTAATCGAGGGAAATGAGCTTCGGCAACATCCCCTAACCCAGAGAAATGAGCTTAAGCAACATTCCCTAACCCAGGAAAATGAGCTTAAGCAACATTTTTTAATCCAAGGCCTGTATAAGAGATCCTCTGCTCACATCTACACTGATGTGTTTATCTATCAGTTCAGTTTACTAAACTGTCCTTTCACATTTAAAATTTTGTGTCTTTAATGGTCTACACTTTGAGTATGACCCTTATGGTCCTTAGCTACCACTTTTATAATTTAGGGTACTGGCATTAGGATTTCTAATGTGGTTTTTGGTACCTGAACATAGAATATACAGTTTTGAAGGATGAAAAACTACTTTTTAGTGAATTTCATGAACCACAGAGTTCACTTCCTCACTTTGGTAGTTGTTGTTCTTTAGACTGTACCATATGCGATAAGCAGGCCAGGTGCATATGCACACAGGTGGTAAACAAAAGGACAGACTGGGCAGGAAAGCGCTTGAGTCTTTACTGGTAATATAGACAGGTTGCTCTTCTTACTGTAGCTCATAGAAAGTAGTTTTTCATCCTTCAAAGGTATATTACTGTATTACTCCTAATACAAATACTGTACTTCAGTTTATTATAATATTTTTACTATAAAACTTATATAATATGGCAAAATACTTTTTTATTTTGCAATAGAAGTAAAATTTCTTATATGTATATTTTATACACTAACTGCTTACTGCATACCTAACTTATTGGTAGGATATTTTGTAATTGGCTTTAAACTTTCAAATATGTGTAGTATAACAGTTATTAAAATCCTGGAATAAAAAAGTAGTGATGTGGGAAGAAGCTCAGATGAATATATGAATACTTAAAAACCTATTAATGCAGTGGACCCCCGGTTTACGTACTGCTTCAAATTCGAACAATTATGTAAGTGTATTTTTGTAAGTGCTTTTGTAAGTGTATTTTTGGGGGTGTAAAAGGACTAATCTAATTTACATTATTCCTTATGGAACAAATTCACTTGAACGGCACTTGAACAGCATTCTGGAACGAATTAATTACGTAAACCGGGGGTCCACTGTATTAGCTATCCCATACTTACACGAGGCAGGATGGTGTCTTCAGGTCTAGCTTTATGTCTCTGCATCATCTGGTAAAAGAACTTGAATGCAGAAGGAGGAACTGATTAAGTTAGTGAGATAACTAGAATATTGGCAAGGGGTAAGTTTTTTGCTTTGGAGGATACACATTTCAAGCAGTGAGAGATTTACTGTGGAACCAAAATTACCAGTAGCCAACAAGTGAAGTATGCAGTCCCCAGTGTTAAATATCTTGTTCATTTTAATGAATGCCGCCTCTTTGTGAAAAGTCTAACTAATATCTCATATCTTTCAGTACCTTTTACCGTCCAGTGCAATGTGCACTTATTAGATATAACTGCCCTGTGTTGTCTTGATTCATTTCCTTGATAAATGTACCAGTTTTTATTTAGTAGAAAAACAGTCATAGCATGGTAGATTTTAGATTCCTTAAACCTGGAAATAAGTATGCAGTGTTTTTTTTTTTTATAGTTGCTGTATATTGTGAGTCAAATATAATGTACTTGACTAGAGAAATATTTTTTCTTGTACATATATAGCTTGTTTTAATGACAAGAAAAATATGAAAGTTTAAAACTAATCTTTTTAGTTTATAATTGTATAATCTTGTTACTGTTGTGGTTGCATTTGAAATAATACAAATGAGTCTTGTATTTATTAAATGATTCATAATTTTGGTCACTATATTTATGATCAAAAGTTTATCAATGGTTATAAGTTAGCTTCACAACACTGCTTACAGTGCTTTTAGTGATATGTATTTCAGGTTAGATTTTATTTTACAGTATTTCATTGGAAAATAGCACTAGTAAATTACAAAATATAATGAATAAATAGAAAATATCAGATGTAAGCATTGAACCATCTTTGAAATTGTGATGGTCAAACACAATTCATCCAATGTCACAAATCAGGACAGGCTCATAATGATGTGATTTTTTTCATTGATATGGTCAGTCAATTAACTGGCCAGTCAGTAAAGTTTTATTTTTACCTGTAATTATTTGCCAGCCACCAATTTTAATACTTCTATGATGAAAGGTAACTCATAACCAGTGAAAGTTCTCCCATTTTGTCTGATGAGTAAGGAAGCCTGTGGCTTGTGAAAAATTCCTTACATTATTTGATAGATAAGGAAACCTATGGCTTCTAAAGGATTCCCCAGTTTTTCTGATAGGTAAGGAAAACCCTGTCATGTGAAGGTTTCCCCATTTTATCTGATGAGCACATTCAGGTGTATGTTCAGGTATAACAAAGTCCTTGTTTCATTGGGTAGTTTGTTCTATGAGTTTATTACTCTCTGAAAGAAAAGGACTTTCTTGTTATCTGTTTTGCATTGTGACTAGACTAGCTGGAGTTGTTGTCTCTTGTATGCATCATGTTAGACCTCTTGAAGTGGTCAAGCTTTGTTATTAAACTTGTTCTATAACTCAAATGTCTGTACGAGGTTATATATATATATTGTGCCTTGTTTGAAGAAGCATCAGTCCTGGTGCCCTCAGCCTACTTTCTTATGCAAGTTAACCTAATTCCAAGATAGTTTTCATCACAATGTGTTGAACTGATTCCAATGATACATCTTTCTTTTAGTCTAATGAAGTGTAGCACCAGGACATGCTGCTTAGCACTGCTACTTTCATTAATTAAAGTGTGAGGATATCTCACACCATTACAGCAAGTGTGATGATTCTGCAAAGTTCATTTATTGTCATGGCACTAGTACAAGACACATTTAAATGTAAGAGAACAAAGGAGAGAGAGAAACAGTTGGATAAATTTATTTAAAAAATATAATATCTATGGTATTTAGAAATGTACATATCCATAGACTTTGGTCAAATTTTATGGTTAATTAATTCATTTGGGTAGGGGACCCCAAGAATGTTAGCCTCATTTCCACACACACAAATATATAATTAACACTCATTTTAAAAAATATTAATATAGAGTTCCTGACAACACCAGTTTCAAAGTGTAATGGTCTGGAAGACCTACACATCAATTTTTTATTTGAAACTTCTAAAGACAATAATGCATTAATATTAATGCAAGTATAACTAATGCCATCCTCCTATCTCCTACATTATTAGCCAAGTACAATTGTCCTGAAGATGGGAGATGTATATTAGCTTTTGTATAGTAGTCATAGACTCAAATGCATGTGTTGAGGCTTAGTAATACTATATCAAATTCTCACATGCTGCTGGGCACTTGACTCTTGATGGTTACTGAATATTACTCTGATGGCATATTTTAGAATTTATTTTGAGTTAGGCTGCTGCAGATTTATTGTCATTGTCTAGTATTATGAATTTAACTCCAGTGCATTCAAGCAAGTACTGTAGTTGTGTCCAGTACTGTACAATATCAGCAAACTGGGTGTTAAGATGCCAAGGATGATAAGCCTATGCCATCATGAGGGTAGCTTGTCCTGGTATGCTTGTAGTCGCTGCTTTATCTTAGCTACAGCTGTGCTACTTTGTGGCCATGAGATTGATGGTTGGGTCCTAACACTTCCCAGATCCAGCTCAAGAGACACTGCTTTGTACATGTATACCTGGAGGGTGTTCCGGTGGTCAACGCCTCTGGCCCGGTCCATGACCAGGCCTCCTAATGATAAATGAACAAATGTGCGATTTTAAGTGTTAAATACACACTTTCTAAGAAGCACGTTACATATTGTAAGTTTGGTAA
>WNWK01030878.1:0-23151 GCA_009830355.1 Cherax destructor
TTTCCTAACAAGTAGAACACAAAGAGTAGTAGTCAACAAAGTAAAGTCTGAGGCAGCTACTGTGAAAAGCTCTGTTCCACAAGGCACAGTACTTGCTCCATCCTGTTCCTCATCCTCATATCGGACATAGACAGGGATATAAGCCACAGTGCTGTGTCTTCCTTTGCAGATGACACCCGAATCTGTATGACAGTGTCCACCGTTGAAGACACTGCAAGACTCCAAGCAGACATAAACCAAATCTTTAAATGGGCTGCAGAAAACAATATGAAGTTCAATGATGAAAAATTTCAATTACTCAGATACAGAAAAAGTGAAGAAATTAAAATCTCATCGGAGTACAAAACTAATTCAAACCACACAATAGAGCGAAAAACTAATGTCAAAGACCTGGGAGTGATCATGTCAGAGGATCTCACCTTCAAGGACCATAACACCGTAGCAATTGCATCTGCTAGAAAAATGACAGGATGGATAATGAGAACCTTCAAAACTAGGGATGCCAAGCCCATGTTGACACTTTACAGATCGCTTGTTCTATCTAGACTGGAATATTGCTGCACACTAACTGCACCTTTCAAGGCGGGTGAAATTGCTGACCTTGAAAATGTGCAGAGAACCTTCACGGCACGCATAACTGCGATAAACCACCTCAATTACTGGGAACTCTTGAAGTTCCTAAACCTGTACTCTCTAGAACTCAGGCGGGAGAGATACATTATTATATACACATGGAAAATTCTCGAGGGATTAGTACCAAACTTGCACACGATAATCACTCCCTACGAAAGCAAAAGACTCGGCAGGCGATGTAACATCCCCCCAATGAAGAGCAGGGGTGCCACTAGCACGTTGAGGGACAACACAATAAGTGTCAGGGGCCCAAGATTGTTCAACTGCCTCCCAGCATACATCAGGGGATTACCAACAAACCCTGGCTGTCTTCAAGCAGGCACTGGACAGGCACCTAAAGTCGGTACCTGACCAGCCAGGCTGTGGTTCGTACGTTGGACTGTGTGCGGCCAGCAGTAACAGCCTGGTTGATCAGGCTCTGGTCCAACATGAGGCCTGGTCACAGACCGGGCCGCGGGGGCATTGACCCCTGGAATTCTCTCCAGGTAAACTCCAGGTACACAATAACTTTTTATTACCTTAATACCCAACACACTTCATTAACGGTTGTAGCAGAAAAAATGCAAGAATAATTTCCTGTACCATAAACACTGGACAGGTTCTTAGTACATATAGAAGGATAAGAAAGTTGATATCATGCATCAGAGATCTTTCCTATGAGTATTGGCTGAGGGCACTGAATTACCACTCTCTGGAAAGGTGCAGTGCACACTGGCCGAGGGCACTTAATTAGCACTCTCTGGAAAGGTATACTGGCTGAAGGCACTGAATTACCACTCTCTGGAAAGGTGCACTGGCTGAGGGCACTGAGTTAGCACTCTCTGGAAAAGTGTACTGGCTGAAGGCACTTAATTAGCACTCTCTGGAAAGGTGTACTTGCTGAAGGCACTGAATTACCACTCTCTGGAAAGGTACACTGGCCGAGGGCACTTAATTAGCCCTCTCTGGAAAGGTATACTGGCTGAAGGCACTGAATTAGCACTCTCTGGAAAGGTATACTGGCTGAGGGCACTGAATTAGCACTCTCTGGAAAGGTGTACTAGCTGAAGGCACTGAATTAGCACTCTCTGGAAAGGTGTACTGGCTGAAGGCACTGAATTACCACTCTCTGGAAAGGTGCACTGGCCGAGGGCACTTAATTAGCCCTCTCTGGAAAGGTATACTAGCTGAAGGCACTGAATTAGCACTCTCTGGAAATGTGTACAGCAGGGCCCCGCTTTTCGGTGTTTCGCCTTTCGGCATTCTATTCATATGGCGAGTATACAAAACTTTTGTATACGGCAAGCGTCTTTCAGATACGGCGTGCGCCACTCGGTTTGTTTATATTTTCCGTGAGCACATCTCTCTATTATGTAATAATCACTCTTGGGAACATTAAAAGTTCAATTTTAAGTCAATATAGACATTTTCATTAATCCATCTATGATATTTTCTTTAAATTTATATAAGAAACACGTTACATAGCATATAAACATGCTGTTTATATGCTATGTTTATATGCAATGTAGGTGTGGTTGCCGGGCGGAGGGAAAATATTACGTAATACTAATAATAATCACTCTTGGGCACATTAAATGTCTTATTTTATGTTAATACAGACATTTTCGTTAATCCATCTATGATATTTTCTTCAAAATTATATAAGAAACATGTTACAAAGCATATAAACATGCTGTTTATATGTTATGGTATTGCCGGGCGGAGGGAAAACATTACGTAATAATAATAATAATCACTCTTGGACACATTAAATGTCTTATTTTATGTTAATATAGACATTTTCATTAATCCATCTATGATACAGTGGTCCCCCGAGTAACGAACACCCCGGAAATCGTACAATTATGTAAGTATAATATTGTAAGTGCTTGTGGAAGTGTATTTTTGGGGGCCTGAAATAGACTAACCTACGTGACATTATTCCTTAAGGGAGTAAATACATTCGGTAATGGCACTTGAGCAGGCTTCTGGGATGAAGTTTTTTCGTTACTCGGGGGACCACTGTATTTTCTTCAAAATTATATAAGAAAGACGTTACAAAGCATATAAACATTTTGTTTATATGCTATGGTGTTGCCGGGCGGAGGGAAAACATTACGTAATACTACTACTAATAATCTCTCTTGGGCACATTAAATGTCTTATTTTACATTAATATAGACATTTTCATTAATTCTTCAAAATTATTTAAAAAACACGTTACATAGCATATAAACATGATACATACACCCACAGAATAAAAATTGACAAATATGAGATTTGTTTTCAAAGCAACTTAGTAGGAGTGTCGGAAGAATTACGTTTTCTCTAGTCAAACACTGAGGGATAACTGTAGAAAATATTCCTTTCATATGCCTTCACTCTATATATGGCTATTCACAACCCTTGTGGGTTTAGCGCTTCTTTTTTTATTATTATAATAATAATAATACTATCATTAACTCTAAAAATAGTGTGTTGCATGAGAATGGGACTGTTGCTGTTTGTTTACTTTGTACTAATTTGTACAACTTGTACACAATGTAAGAGTACGTATTTGTATTGTGAGGTAATTATTATTCTAATAAAAAAAAATATTTTGAGGTAAAAGTTTCACAAACTCTTACAAACGTATGTGAATGAACTAAAAGTGGACACATATTAATCGCATTCATTTTGCCTGACCGAGTGATCGCCCACTACCTGTTCAGTTTGTTTTTTTACCTTGTCTGAACTCCATATCTCGTTTACTCTTTCGTTAACTCTCTCGTTTACTCTTTTGTTAACTACTTGGCTCTCAATGACTATGGCGTCTAAGCTTAGTTGTGATAAAAACAGGAATCGTAAGCCTCTTACTTTAAGTGCCAAGTTAGAAATGACTTTTTTGGGTTATCCTAGGTTGTTTATGCATATTCTGCTATGTATGATAATTTATGTAACTGTATTTGTGTATACCTGAATAAACTTACTAACAAGGTATATGTTGATCGCTGAGATAGCCATCAAATACAGTTTCATATAGCAGCATATGTGTAGAGAACCCAGGATAACCCAAGAGTGTCAACTAACACTCTTGATAGGAGCTAATACTGCTGGGGATTGCAAGTTAAAACCTATGATAATTTATCACTCAGAGAATTCTAGGGCCCTAAAGAACTATGCAAAAGGTAGCCTCCCTGTTTATTATAAATCCAATTCGAAAGCTTATTCCTAGTATATATCCTTTATAGTATAATAACATATAACTCCTACAGTGTATAATATTAAGGTATTAAATGGACCCCAATGGAAATAAGTCACTGTCTGACTTTTTTGGGTTATCCTAGGTTTTTTACCCATATGCTGCTATGTATGATAATTCTATGTAACTGTATTTGTGTATACCTGAATAAACTTACTTACCTACTTTTCATAAATTGGTTCACAGACTATTTTAAGCCACAGTTGAGGCTTACTGTAAGGAAAAGAAAATTCCTTTTAACCTGTAAACGGTCCAAACGTATATATACGTTTACTACCCGTGCCCCAAATATTTTGAAAAAAATAATTGTTTTTTTTTATAGAAATAAAGAGCACATTTTTCTAAGTGTTATAGACGAGAAGTTGGCACTGAATACTCACCTGACGACAACATCGAGTCTTGCCGCTTGCAGAAGTGTTGCCGATATACTATTTTTTTCTCGTTTTTATATTATTTTATATAATTTTTATGTTCTGATAATTACAATTTACAGTATAGTTCTTTGTTCTAACACTAATATTAGGCACTGAAATTGTACTCAAATTAGTAATAGTAATAGTTATAGTTTATTTGGACATGATACAAAAATTACAATGGTTTGTGAGATTACATGAGGTGTACATGCCAAAAGCCCCTAATATGCAGGGCATTTTGGGCAGACTTAAAATTAACTTAATACTAAATGGTAAGAATTTTTGTAAATAGTTTACAATATGAGTATAGGCGAGTATTTAAGCTATGAAATTTGAACATAGTTTAGACATGACATTTTTGTAACAGTGTTATACTTTTGTCTTCATTATAATTTTAATTAAATCAGATTAAACAAATTAAATCAATAAGTTTGTGTTGCAATATCAAATTATATGGTCATAAAATGAGTTACAAGGAGCACAAAAGTATATAAAGATATAATAATAATAATAATAATAATAATAATTTTATTTCTTCGCAATTTTACATAGAGATTTACATAGAAGTGCAAGGAGAGCCACTGACATGCCAGGGCATAACGGGCAGCTTAATCTAAAAACTTATGGACTATGTACATAATATGATGATATTTCATTTGGTTAATTATAATATGGTGACACTACATTGCAGCAAGTGTTTAGTAGGATGGTAGTTAATAGTAAAAATTGAAATTATTTTTGGGAAAATGACTGAGTATTTTTTTAAAGTAATTTACAGAATGCGTATTTAGTTTATGGTGAGTAGGTGGTAATATTACAATGTTATAATAGTACAAATTGAGATTATCTTATGGGAAAAAAATGAGCATTTTTTAAAGTAACATTATCATACATAATTATAATAAAAATGGAATTATCTTATAGGAGAAATAACAATGAGTATTTTTTGATTACGAGTATTTAGGTAAGGGTGAGTAGGTGGTTTTTGAGAAGAGTCTTAAAATGATTCTGAGACAAGGTTATTTTTGTATTTTCTGGTAATGAGTTCCAGAATCTGGGGCCCTTTATGTGCATTGAATTTTTACATAGGTTGCTATGGACGCGGAGTACATCAAAATGTGATCTGTTTCTAGTGTTATGGTCATGGGTCCTATTAAGGTTGGTGAGGAGAATTTTGAGTGGAGGGTTTATATTAGAATGTAGAGTTCTATGTATGTTGTAGGCACAATTATAAGTGTGAATGTTCTTTATGGTGAGTAGTTTTAGGCTTTTGAATATTGGTGGAGTATGCTGTCTAGAGTGGGAATTTGTTATCATTCTGACTGCAGCCTTTTGCTGGGTTATGAGTGGTCTAAGGTGATTTAATGTTGTAGATCCCCATGCACAGATTCCATAAGTGAGATAAGGGTAGATGAGTGAGTGGTATAGTGCAAGTAGAGCTGGTTGAGGTACATAGTAGCGTATCTTAGATAATATGCCTACTGTCTTTAGAGATTTTCTTGGAAATTTGTTGTATATGTGTTTGGAATTTAAGGCTGCTGTCAAGGTGGATTCCTAGGAATTTTCCCTCTGTGAATCTTGTGATGGGTGAACCACTGAGCGTTATGTTAAGTGGAACATTTGTGGCTTTGCTTCCAAACTGTATGAAGTAGGTCTTGTCAGTATTGAGAGTAAGCTTGTTAGTCGTCATCCATGTTGATATTTTCTGTAATTCGGCATTAACAGTGTTGGCCAGTATAACTGGATTTGGGTGAGAGAAGACATATGTTGTGTCATCTGCAAATAAAATGGGTTTGAGTAGTTGTGATGCATTCGGTAGGTCATTTATGTAAATGAGGAATAGGAGTGGCCCCAGGACACTTCCTTGAGGGACTCCGACTGAAATTTGTTGTGTGGAAGAGTTCGCTCCATTTGTGTACACGTATTGGCTTCTGTTGCTAAGGTATGACTTAAGATAGTTGAGTGGGTGCCCCCTTATACCATAGTGTGCTAATTTTGTGAGCAGTAAATCATGGTCGACTGTATTAAAAGCTTTGCGTAGATCAATGAAGATTCCCAGTGGGACGTCTTTCTTCTCAAGTGCGGTGTATATTAACTCCAACATGTGCATAATAGCATCGTTTGTGCTCTTGTTTGTCCTGAATCCAAAATGACAGGGGTTGAGTACATTGTGTGAGACTGAGGTATAAGTATAAGTACTAGATTATATTTGATAAACTATTTTTCTTTGAGCAGTTAAGTATGGGGTTTTGAGGTTAAATGGTAGGAATTATAGTAGACAGTTTACAATAAAAGTATAGTTGAGTATTTAAGCTATTTGAACATAAGTTGAACATGACATTTTTGAAACATTATAGGTTTATAATTTTGGATCATTTACAGTTTTATGTCTACATAATAGTATTATTAAATCAGATTAAACAAATTAAATCAATAATTTGTTTTGCAATAACAGTTTATAAGGTCATTAGATGAGTTACAAGGAGCACATGGGTACATGTGGATGGATTTCTTTATATTAGGTGGTTCATACATTATAAGATATAACATGGCATATACATTATGAGGTATATGTTTCAACATTTGTACTTGATTATGTTTGATAAATTATTTTTCTTTGGGCAATTTTGTAAGGGGTTCTGAGGCTAGGGGAGTAACATTGTCACAAACACACTGACAGGTGGACATTTACACCTGTTTTGGTCATTTACTATTGTCTAGGAATATATACAAAGTATTTATAGGTCCCAGCAATGTTTTGGATACGTGGGAGTATATAATAATAATAATAATACGCAATAACGATAATAATAATAATAATAATAGGAATAATAATATGAATAATGAAAATACTAATAAGAAGAATAAGAAATAATAAGTTCCCTTCAAGCACAATGTAAGACAAGTCAGTCCACTGCTGACAGTGACAAGATAAGAGAAGATAATTGGTGACATATGATGAGCATACACGAGGGTGCTGTGATAAGATAAGGGGTGACATTTGATGAGCATCCCCCTCTGTTTTCACTGTTACACAAACATATCTGTCTGTCTATCTGTCTGTCAAACTCTGTCTATCTGTCTGCCAAGCTCTCTGTCTATCTGTGTCTGTCAAGCTCTCTGTCTATCTGTGTCTGTCAAGCTCTCTGTCTATATGTGTGTGCCAAGCTCTCTGTCTATGCTCTTGCGTTACCGTACACAGGATGGATATGGGGTGTACAATAAACTAGCCACTTCAGTGGCAAAATCTAAAATCTCTGTCTATCTGTCTGTCAAGCTCTCTGTCTGTGTCTGTCAAGCTCTCTATCTGTCTGTCTGTCTGGCAAGCTCTGTGTCTGTCTGTCAAGCTCTCTATCTGTCAAGCTCTCTGTCTATCTGCCTGTCTGTCAAGCTCTCTGTCTGTCCATCTAGCATGTAGCTCTCCCATGTCAGAGATCCACTCCTGAACCAACATGTCTGGTTCCTGAGCAAGTGTAAATACGTATTTGCCAGTCATGTTTACACATATCTACAAGCACTGTGTCTGGATTTTTTGGGTTATCCTAGGAAATTTACACCATGTATAATTGCATTTGTGTACCTGTGAGACAGAGATAGACAGAGTCAGATCGAGATAGACAGAAACAGACAGACAAGGATAGACAGGCATAGGTTATAAGACATTCTGAAAGGATGTTGCACATATGTTGCACATGAGTTATTATCAAGGTTTTTTATATTTCCTCGACCACTTATGGCCATATCCATCTCAGAACCACTAAACTCGAGGTCAACATCACTTTCCACTTAACCCTCTCGGGGTTATGGTCGTACTAGTACGTCTTACGCCCTGGGGTTGACGTACTAGTATGCCTAAATTCTAGCGCCCTCAAATCAAGCAGAAACAGGCTGTTAGGCCTAGATGTGATAGAATGGGTCTATGCGGTCAGTGTGCGCAGTATAAAAAAATTCCTGCACCACACAGTGCATAATGAGGAAAAAAACTCTGACCGTGTTTTTGGTTTAAAACAGCGACTTTGCAGTCTATTTTCGTATGGTATTTATGCTTGTATTCTCGTTTTCTTAGTTTCATTTTATAGAATAGATGATATATTACAGAAATAGAGATAATTTTGACTGGTCTCACGAAGACAAGTACAGTGGTACCTCGGTTTACGATGGTCCCCAAACTCGCCCTTTTATGTAAGTTTATTTTTTTAAATGCTTTTGTAAGTGTATTTTTGGGGGTCTAAAAGGACTAGTCTATTTTACATTATTCCTTATGGGGATAAATTCGTTTGGTAATGGCACTTGAACAGCATTGTGGAATGAAAAAATATCGTTAACCGAGGTACCACTGTACCATGAAACTGAGCGCAAAGTAGCGAAAATGTTCGATTTTGGCCGATGTTCAAGAGTAAACAAATCACACCATGCGTCCAATACACATCAACTGGAGAGTCTAATATTCTTGCACAAGTGTGCTGATATTATTTATACCATTTTTACAATGATGCAGTTGTATACATAACAGTAAATCTTCTATTTTTTGTGAGAATAAAAATTCAAAATGGAAAGTAAAAGTAATGTAAGAGGGGCCTGGAGACGTGACTAATGAACAGAGAAGATGTTATTTTAGTGCCAGGAATGTCTGCCTTGTTTATTATGGACCCTATTTTGAAATTGGCATCGTTTGAAATTTGTGTGAAATTAGCGAAATAACCATTTTCTGACCACTATTTTGGGTAGTTGAAATTGGTAAATAGGCGGTTTCTTGTACTCAATCGATAGAAGAAATGGAGTTCTAGCGAAATAATGTGGACCCCCGAGTATCGTAATTAATCCGTTCCAGGAGCTAGTACTTAACACGAAGTTTACGAAATTCGAACCATTATTTCCCATAAGAAATAATGTAAATACAGTTAATCCGTTCCACAAAAAAATATTCACATATAAAATAATTAAAAACAATATATATATATACATTTACTTACCTTTATTGAAGAGTTGCAGGCATCTGGAAGATAGAGTAATGAGTAATGAAGGTCCTCTTGGGCATTTTCTTCCAAAACAGGCCTGTTTCATCACAATTAAACACTTGTTGGGGGAGGAATTCTTCAGCCTCTACGAAGGGGAATCCCCACTCCCTGCATGCCTGCTACACTCCCTGCATGTCTGATACACTCCCTGCATGCCTGCTAAACTCCCTGCATGAATGCTACACTCCCTGCATGTCTGCTACACTCCCTGCATGCCTGCTAAACTCCCTGCATGAATGCTACACTCCCTGCATGTCTGCTACACTCCCTGCATGCCTGCTAAACTCCCTGCATGAATGCTACACTCCCTGCATGTCTGCTACACTCCCTGCATGCCTGCTAAACTCCCTGCATGTCTGCTACACTCCCTGCATGCCTGCTAAACTCCCTGCATGCCTGCTAAACTCCCTGCATGCCTGCTAAACTCCCTGCATGCCTGCTAAACTCCCTGCATGAATGCTAAACTCCCTGCATGCCTGCTAAACTCTCTGCATGAATGCTAAACTCCCTGCATGAATGCTACACTCCCTGCATGAATGCTACACTCCCTGCATGAATGCTACACTCCCTGCATGAATGCTACACTCCCTGCATGAATGCTACACTCCCTGCATGAATGCTCCACTCCCTGCATGAATGCTACACTCCCTGCATGAATGCTACCACAGGGGTGCCACTATGAAGCTTCTTTGGACCCATGGTGACTTATTTCACAGTGACAATCACTAAAGCACCAAAAAAAAACACCAAATGTAGTGTGAATGTTTGAAAGAGCGCGCTAGGTAATGTTCTCTCAATGGTAAACAACGCTTCACTGGCGGCGTCCTGCGTCCCGCGCAGGCGCGGAGCAGGCGGACAGGTCTAATACGTTACGAAACACGAGCGGTTTTACGATTCTCGAAATCGTAAAAAGCTTACGAAACACGATGTTTACGAAGTAAGAACCTTACGAAACTCGGGGGTCCACTGTAGCTATAATTTTAGTAGACTGAAACATTGGAATTTGCCGAAAATAGGGCTCAAAGTGGGCGAAATCGCCGATGCATAAATGTCATGGATACCGCTAACTTCGCGAAAGCATAATTCCGTTAGTTTTCGATCAAGTTTCATAATTTTGTGGTGTTATGATCGGAAAAAGATTCTCTATCATTTCATAAGAAAAAATATTTTTTTTTTTTTTAAATTCGTGGACCCTGAGAACGAGTTTCAGAGAGACCCCTTGGACCCCCAAAGGGTTAAAATGAGAGAGTTAATACTACATGACATCAGTGTTTGCCACTATATGTGCTCAAGCTGGCGCTCAATTGAACTGGTCTTCCCACAAGGTACTAAGTGGTCTCAGATTTTTTTAATACAGCGCACACCAAGGGCTAAGACGTATTCTATGCTGACCATTCATCTCAGGCCAATCGTGCCAAATTTGGAGGCAGGAAAAATAAAACGTAAATATACGTTTGGGCAGTAGCGGTACTAACGTATATATACGTGTGGACCGTTTACAGGTTAATGTTTTACTTGTTTTAGACAATACCCTGCCACTCACCTCTCACACATCAATGTTAATCCTTTAAGGTAAGTAATAAGTGTACTCTGTGTGTATCTTACTTTTTATTTTGTTTTTTTATGCCTAGTGCTATTGTTAACTTAATATAAGTTAGTGTAAGCTTGTAATGTCGGTAATGTCTGCTTTAAGGCACTAGCCTGGAACCTAACCTGCCGTATATGTGGGGCCCTACTGTACTGGCTGAAGGCACTGAATTACTGATTTACCACTCTCTGGAAAGGTGAAGCTTTGGTTGCAATTTAAGAAGTTTTTTTTGGGGGGAAATGGAAGGATGGTAGTTTGGAATGGGGTAATATCCATGTAGCAGGGAAGTGCCACTGTTGCCTTATGTATCTGGTTCATGGGGAGGTCAGTTTCATTTTTTCGATCCATCTGGAAGTGTGTTCACCCATCCTGATCTCTTGCAAGATTGGAACCCAAATTTTAAGGCTGTTTTTTGCCCAAATATGACATCACTGATATAGGATCAAGGAGTAATGAAGTCAATTAAATGTATCAACACCAGCAGAGTGGTGCAGAAACTGCTTGCAGAAATGGTCGATGACTCAGAGCTTGGAGTGCCAGAGTTCTGGCATAAATTCAACACTGAAGATGCCTAACCCATGACAAAGGTGTATGAGATAACGTGCCAAAATCAACAATCAATGAAGGCTGAAGAAAATTATGACCTAGTGTGGTGAATAATTTCACCTGATTTCTATCAATAGTGTGTCAAGTAGAGAAAATTGTTCAAGTGGCAAGAAGATTGCTAGGTGAGGGCTTTGAAGACATGAACTATTAGAGGAAGTTGAGGGAGAAAGAAGTCCAAAGGAAATGTTGGCAGAGCTGAATTCCCAGATAGAAAGGACTCAAAGACTTCAAGAGAAAGAAGAGCCACTGAGAAACAGTTAACACTTTAAAAGTTTAAGTCAACAGTGTCAAGTTGCTACTAAACTTGCAAACTTTTTTAATGAAGAGGACTCTATGACAGAACACATCTAGAAGCACTTCTCTAAAACAGATGCTGGAGAAAGCAATGATACCCTACCATACCTGCAGTATAACTGAAGGATGTTTCAGGGGTCAATGCCTCCATGGCTCTGTCTACGAGCAGGCCTCATAGTGGATCAGAGCCTGATCAACCAGGCTGTTACCGTTGGCTGCACGTAAACCAACATAAGAACCACAGCTTGGTTGGTCAGGTACTGACTTTATGTGCCTGTCCAGCTCCTTCTTGAAGACAGCAGGGGTCTATTGGTAATCCTCTTATGTATGCTGGGAGACAGTTGAACAGTCTCGGGCCCCTGACACTTTTTGTGTTATCTCTTAGTGTACTCATGGCACCCCTGCCATATTTATAGGGGGAAATTTCAACCACATTGGGAATGCCTTCTTATACAAATACAAATACGTACGTACAAATGTTTATTTCTCTGTAAAGATTACAATGTGGGGTTTACATATGAAATATTGGTTAGAATGTGTGATTTACATATTATACGATACTAATTAAAAAGGGCCACTATCATGCCTAGCATGGCTAGGCATTTCGGGCAGATTAATAATACATAATTCTAAATCTATATTGATACACGTTATGGAGCATATTGATATTGGAGCTAGGTTACTGCATTACAGTTTATTAAATTAGCAATGAGAATGGTTTTGTCTAGGCTTGAGACACCTGCTGTTCCTGTTCACCTAGCAGTAAGTAGGTACAGTACTTGGGTGCTAGTTACCTTACACCTGCTGTCACCGTTCACCTAACAATAAGTAGGTACCTGGGTGTTAGGTGACTGGAGTGGATGGCATCCTGGAGGACAAAATTGAAGGACCACAACAGAAATTAAGACAGATAATAGGACTCCAATGGAAATAAGTCACTCTGACTTTTTTGGGTTATCCTAGGTTCTCTACACATATGCTGCTATGTATGATAATCTATGTAACTGTATTTGTGTATACCTGAATAAACTTACTTACTTATTTATGATACACTGACTTTCTTGGGTTATCCTACGTGGCTAAACCTCCCTATCTTGGGTTATACTGGGTGCCTAACACTTCATAACTTGGGTTATCCTAGGTGGTTAATACTCACTGTCCTGGTGGCTAGCACTTGCTATCCTAGGTTATCCTGGGTTGCTAACACTCCCTATCCTGAGTGGCTTACACTCCCTATCCTAGGTGGCTAACACTCCACATCATGGATTATCCTGGATAGTTAACACTACCTACCCAAGTTATCATGGGTGGCTAACACTCCCTACCCAGGTTATTACAGGTATCCCAAGTGAGAAAACAGGTACAGGTCGGCCATCACTAATCCCACATTGGGACCTGTAGTGTGCCGTATTAGTGAGTTTCCCGGATTACAGAGCTGTTTCATATACAGTGGACCCCCGAGTAACGAGCAAAATTCATTCCAGAAACCTGCTTAAGTGCCATTACCGAAAGAATTTGCTCCCTTAAGAAATAATGTCAAGTAGGTTAGTCCATTTCAGACCCCAAAAATACACTTACAAAAGCACTTACAATATTATACTTACATAATTGTACGATTTCCGGGGTGCTCGTTACTCGGGGGTCCACTGTATTTTGGTCTTTCTTTGATTAGTTTATCCTGCAGCACGTAAACATTCATTATTTCTTGTTCACTTATAAAACTGCATTGCTCTAGACCTTTTAGCAGTTCACCTGTCAACTGAATTAACCTATCACTGTTTGATGTACCCTGTGTCTATATCACACTGTGCAAAAACTCTATGCACATAAAGGGCCCCAAAATTTGGAATTCATTACCAGTAAATACTAAAGTAACCCGGTCTGAACATCAATTTAAGACTCTTCTCAAAAACCACATACTCACCCTAAACTAAAAATTCAATATGTACTCAATACTTGACTTTACCAAATAATATAATTTAATTACGTATTTACTATTGATATAAACAACCTGCAAAATACTTTCAACTTGTCCCAATGTTATATCCCTAAATTGTTAATTTGAGTAAACTTGCTGTCTGCTATAATTAAAAACTGATGAACAATCAAACAAACTATGTATGATCAATTACTCTAGTAGTATTAAGTAGTCTGTAAGCCATTAAATTTAGTTTGCCCATAATGCCATGACATGATAGTGGCTCTCTTTGCACTGCAACTCATTATTGTAATTATATAATCTCAATGTAAACTTGCAAGGAAATAAAAATTTGAATTTGAAGAGACTCTTTCTGCTACATCTTCATCATTTTCATTACTGCTTTCTCCTCCACTGGCTTGCTGCAGTGGATTTACAACCATCTGCACAATTTCTGAGTCAGTATAATGATGAAATTTGAGTCAGTATAATGATGAAATTTGAGTCAGTATAATGATGAGATTTGAAATTATGCTAGCCAAAATTAGTGCCGGATTACTGATGGAACCAGATAACTGATTGCCGGATTACTGATGTCCGACCTGTACTACAAGTGAGGTAACAGGTACTACAATGAGGTAACAGGTACTACAAGTGAAGTAACAGGTACTACGAGGTAACAGGTACTACAAGGTAACAGGTACTACAAGTGAGGTAACAGGTACTACAAGGTAACAGGTACTACAAGTGAGGTAACAGGTACTACATGTGAGGTAACAGGTACTACGAGGTAACAGGTACTTCGAGGTAACAGGTACTACAAGTGAGGTAACAGGTACTACGAGGTAACAGGTACTTCGAGGTAACAGGTACTACAAGTGAGGTAACAGGTACTACATGTGAGGTAACAGGTACTACATGTGAGGTAACAGGTACTTCGAGGTAACAGGTACTACAAGTGAGGTAACAGGTACTACAAGTGAGATAACAGGTACAACAAGTGTAGTAACTGGTACATGACTGACCTCCAACATCTCCTCCAGACTCTCTTCCAGAGCTTTACCAATTTTGGAGAAACGATATACACTCATTGTGATCACCAGAGATGATACTGTAGTAATACTGTCAGGAAATATAAACAACTGTCAGACAACACAATAACTGTCAGACAACACAGCAACTGTCAGACAATACAATAACTGTCAGACAACACAACAACTGTCAGACAACACAATAACTGTCAGACAACACAACAACTGTCAGACAACACAACTGTCAGACAACACAACAACTGTCAGACAACACAACAACTGTCAGACAACACAACAACTGTCAGACAACACAACAACTGTCAGACAACACAACAACTGTCAGACAACACAACAACTGTCAGACAACACAACAACTGTCAAACAACACAACTGACAGACAACACAACTGAAAGACAACACAACTGTCAGACAATACAAGTGACACATAACATAACTGTTAGACAACAGACCTAGAACACAACACAACTCACACATAAAACAACTGTCATACAACACAGCTGAAAGACAACACAGCAGCTGTCAGACAACACGTCTAAAAAAGACAACTGACAGATAACACAGCACCTGACAGACAACACAACTGTTAGGTAACACATCTAGAAAACAACACAACTAATAGACAACACAACTGACAGACAACACAACTGTTAGGTAACACATCTAGAAGACAATACAACTGTCAGGGAACACAACAACTGACAAAACAAGACAACTGACAGACAACACAAACAACTGTTAGATAACAGATCTAGAAGACAACAGAACAACTGATAGACAACACAACAACTGAAAGACAAAACAACATCTGTCAAACACAACAACTGTCAGACTACACAACTGTTAAACACAAATGTCAGACAACACAACTGACACACAACACAACTGACAGACAAAATGGTAACTAACAGACAACACATCTAGAAGACACAACTGACAGACAACACACCTAGAAGACAAAACTGGCACACAACACAACAGTCAATCAACACATCTGTCAGACAACACAACTGTCAAACACAAATGTCAGACAACACATGTCAAACAACACATGTCAAACAACACAACGACTGTCAAACAACACAACTGATACACAACTGTCATACAGCAAAACAACTGTAAGACATAGCAACTGTCAGCCAACAGAACTGTCAGACAACACACCTAGAAGACAAAACTGACAGATAAAACACAACTGTTAGGTAACACATCTAGAAGACAACACAACAACTGTCAGACAACACAACTGTCAGACAACACAACAACTGTCAGACAACACAACTTTCAGACAACACAACAACTGTCAGACAACAAAAACTGTCAGACAACACAACAACTGTCAGACAACTGATCAACAACACAACTGTCAGCCAACACAACAACTGTCAGACAACAACTGATCAACAGCACAACTGTCAGCCAACACAACAACTGTCAGACAACAACTGATCAACAGCACAACTGTCAGCCAACACAACTGCCAGACAACTGATCAACAACTGCCAGACAACTGATCAACAACTGCCAGACAACTGATCAACAACTGCCAGACAACTGATCAACAACTGCCAGACAACTGATCAACAACTGCCAGACAACTGATCAACAACTGTCAGACAACACTACAACTGAAAGACAAGTAATAAGTGGTAATAAGTGGGAGAGACAAGTAACAAGTGGGAGAGAGAAGTAACAAGTGGTAATAAGTGGAAGAGAAGTAACAAGTGGTAATAAGTGGGAGAGAGAAGTAACAAGTGGTAATAAGTGGGAGAGAGAAGTAACAAGTGGGAGAGAGAAGTAACAAGTGGGAGAGAGAAGCAATAAGTGGAAGAGAGAAGTAACAAGTGGTAATAAGTGGGAGAGACAAGTAACAAGTGGTAATAAGTGAGAGAGACAAGTAACAAGTGGTAATAAGTGGGAGACACAAGCGCACCTTGGCGTCACTCACGACTCACTAACTTTACCGCCATGAAAATATTCAGGAAAAACCCGTATTATGTCTTTCATAATTATAATAATAATTATTATTGTTAAGGTAAATCCTTGTTAAGTGTAATATATTACCTGGACAATAACAGTAATAATGTTTAATGCAGACTTGCTCCAGTAACTTGAATCAAGAGCTCATCAACACAACACTTTCCACCGAAAATAAAATCAGGAAAGACATGAGAGCCAAGTGTTAATATTATATATTATTATTATTAACTTACACAACTTTATTAATAATTTACAAGTTTAAATATTACTGAAGAATAATACCAGGTTCAATTATGTCTGACTAATGTTATTATTGAATTATAATTATTATAACGGCTGTGTTTATAACAGTTGAAAATGTTTATTATAAACCAAACCCATGATGTATGTGGTAGTACCACATTCAAATTCAAATTCAACTTTATTTCTGTTAATATTACAAAGTGGGGTGTACTTATATTATTTATACATTTTATGAAGTAGATATTACAAGATGACCAATAATATGCCTAGGTATGCCTAGGCTTTTCAGGCAGTCACCCATGATGTATATGGTAGTACCACATACTCATCATGTATGTGGTAGTACCACATACCCATCATGTATGTGGTAGTACCACATACCCATCATATATGTGGTAGTACCACATACCCATCATGTATGTGGTAGTAACCCATACCCATCATGTATGTGGTAGCACCACATACCCATCATGTATGTGGTAATACCACATCATACCCATCATGTATGTGGTAATACCACATCATACCCATCATGTATGTGGTAATACCACATCATACCCATCATGTATGTGGAAATACCACATCATACCCATTGTGGAAAATATTGGTATTTTCCGAAAGTTGTAATTGATAAACTTTCCAATATGAATAGATATCATTAATGTGTTGCTGTTGGCTTAACATTAACTGAAAAGAACCAACGAATTCACACGCATGCGCGAGATGCCTCGTGAAGTGGGCAGGGAAGCGGGGTAGAGGGGAATGGGCAGAGAGTGAACAGGGAGCCTACCGACCCGAGATCAGGTGGTGAGATGGCCTGTCGAATTTGGAGACTCCGCCCACCAAATCGGATTTAATTACCTCCTTTCGTAATGTGGAGGAATATCCAGTGACACGGGGAATATACAGTGGGACAATCGGTCCAGGAGGTCCAGTAATAGGACAATAACTGTGAAATAAGGTGTGCCGCCGGCGAGTGATGCGGTCATAGGCCTATTTGAACTGAGTGAAATGACCATACGGCAGGATAAAGTCGTAACCCTGATGCTGGGGAGTTCATCTTAGAAGAGACTGAAATATATTCGATGAACTTTGGGAAATGGTGAATATAGTGAAACCGAGTTGTAAATAATCAGGGGTTGATTGTACCGAGCGGGTCTAGCTTGGGTACGCCATACCCCGACCGCCATATTGGATGTGATTGAAATGAACTAACATATCGCAAGTTATCTACTCGAAATCCAAGTATCGAGACTGTGAATGTGTATAAACTAGTGGGGCATTAAGCCAGGATATACGTAATATGTAAAGTTATACGTATAAACAGTACAAAAGGTCGGATTAGTGAGAGGATCTGATTCACTACCCCGACCAACCACATGTTAACAAACGCCCGGTCTCGTGGGCGTATAAGAGCGCACGGAAATTAACCTTCCTTGACTCGACGAGACAACTATTACCATCGCGATCGAATCAGATCGCAGGAGGACGTCAACAACGGAACGACTCCCTCATCTAAAGCTAAGTACTCTGCTGTCTACTTTGTTATTGGCCAATGATATTGTTACGCACAGTAGATGTACTTTAGCTATGATGCTGTTAATTAGGTGAGTGATGGTCCTGTTAACTTAACTGTGTGTTCTCTACCTCTCCTCCTGTTTGATCAGTTGTTTAATAACCCATACAGTCCACTTAAATTTAATATATCATAATTATAATAAATGATCTTCTCAGATTTATTTATACTGGTCCAGAGTGCAGTGGGTTAACGAGAATATTGAAGGTACCCCTTGGGTGCGGCCAGGAGCGGGTAAAGTTCTCACATACCTTAAAGGGAATGACTGCGGTAAAATTATACAAGTCGGTCATCTCCCTGGGAGTTTGTTTATTGCTAGTGGCGGTGTCCCAGATAGACTTATCTCTCTCAATTCCCCACACCCATCATGTATGTGGTAATACCACATCATACCCATCATGTATATGGTAGTGGTATACCTGGAGAGAGTTCCTAGGGTCAACGCCCCCGCGGCCTGGTCTGTGACCAGGCCTCATGGTGGATCAGGGCCTGATCAACCAGGCTGTTACTGTTGGCCGCAAACAAACAAACGTACAAGCCACAGCCCGGTTGGTCAGGTACTGACTTTAGGTGCCTGTCCAGTGCCTGCTTGAAGACAGCCAGGGGTCTATTGGTAATCACTATTATGTATGGTGGGAGGCAGTTGAACAGTCTTGGGCCCCTGACACTTATTGTGTTGTCTCTTAATGTGCTAGTGGCACCCCTGCTTTTCATTGGGGGGGATATTGCATAATCTACCGAGTCTTTTGCTTTCATAGGGAGTGATTTTCGTGTGCAAGTTTGATACTAATCCCTCTAGGATTTTCCAGGTGTATATAATCATGTATCTCTCCCGCCTATGTTCTAGGGAGTACAGGTTGAGGAACTTCAAGCGTTCCCAGTAGTTGAGGTGTTTTATCGCAGTTATGAGTGCCATGAAGGTTCTCTGCACATTTTCTAGGTCGGCAATTTCACCTGCTTTGAAAAGTGCTGTTATTGTGCAGCAATATTCCAGCCTAGATAGAACAAGCGACCTGAAGAGTGTCATCATGGGCTTGGCATCCCTAGTTTTGAAGGTTCTCATTATCCATCCTGTTATTTTTCTAGCAGATATGATTGATACAAAGTTATGGTTTTTGAAGGTAAGATCTTCTGACATGATCACTCCCAGGTCTTTGACATTAGTTTATCGCTCTATTGTGTGTTTGGAATTTGTTTTATACTCCTATGTAGTTTTAATTTCCTCACATTTTCCATATCGGTGTAATTGAAATTTCTCATCATTGAATTTCATATTGTTTTCTGCAGCCCATTTAAAGATTTCATTGATGTCCGCCTGGATTCTTGCAGTGTCTTCAATGGAGGACACTGTCATGCAAATTCGGGTGTCATCTGCAGAAGAAGACAGTGCTGTGGCTAATATCCCTGTCTATGTCAGATATGAGGATGAGGAACAAGATGGGAGCGAGTGCTGTGCCTTGTGGAACAGAGCTTTTCACCGTAGCCGCCTCAGACTTTACTCTGTTTACTACTACTCTTTGTGTTCTATTTGTCAGGAAATTATAGATATACATCTACCAACTTTTCCTGTTATTCCTTTATCACGCATTTTGTGTGCTATTACACCATGGTCACACTTGTCAAAGGCTTTCGCAAAGTCTGGGTATATTACATCTGCATTCTGTTTGTCTTCTAGAGCATCCAGGACCTTGTCGTAGTGGTCCAATAGTTGGGACAGACAGGAGCGACCTGCTCTAAACCCATGCTGCCCTGGGTTGTGTAACTGATGGGTATCTAGATGAGTGGCGATCTTGCTTCTTAGAACCCTTTCAAAGATTTTTATGATATGGGAGGTTAGTGCCATCGGTCTGTAGTTCTTTGCTATTGGTTTACTGCCGCCTTTGTGGAGTGGGGCTATGTCTGTTGTTTTTAGCAGCTGTGGGATGACCTCTGTGTCCATGCTCCCTCTCCATATGATGATGAGAGCACGTGCTAGGGACTTCTTGCAGTTCTTGATGAACGAACACAGAGTTCCTTGAGTCTTGGCCTTGGGCAGAGTGCATGGGCATGTCATTTATTGCCTTTTCGAAGTCATTTGGCATCAGGATAATGTCAGATAGGTTTGTGTCTACTAAATTCTGTGGCTTTCTCATAAAAAAAAAATCATTTAGGTCTTCAACTCTCAGTCTGGTTAGCGGCTCGCTAAAAACCGAGTCACATCGTTACTGAGTTGCTCACTCATTTCCTTGCTGTCATCTGTCATCGCTCAAGTAGGTGCCCAATATTGGATGTTGTTCTCGACTTTGATTTGGCATAAGAAAATAAATACTTTGGGTTTCTTTCGATTTCATTTATGGCTTTTAGTTTGTCCCATGTTTCTTGACTCATGTAAGATTCCTTTAGCTTTAGTTCGATGTTTGCTATTTCTCTGACCAGTGTCTCCCTACGTATTGCAGATATATTGGCCTCTTTTAGCCACTCTGTTATTCTTTGCATTCGCCTGTATAGGGAGTGCCTTTCTCTTTCTAGTTTACATCTTCTCCTCCTTTTTCTTAAAGGAATATGCCTTGAGCATACCTCAAGTGCCACAGAGTTAATCTGTTGTAATCATAGGTTGGGATCTGTGTTGCTTAGGATATCTTCCCAGGTAATATCATTTAGGACTTGGTTTAGTTGGTCCCATTTTATGTTTTTTTATTGAAGCTGAATTTGGTGAAGGCTCCCTCGTGACTGATCTCATTTTGTCTGTCTGGGGCCCAGCGCATACATGTCAGTACCTCTATTATGTTGTGATCTGAGTATATTGTTTTTGATATGGTGACATTTCGTATCAGATCATCATTGCTAATAAAGATGAGGTCCAGTGTATTCTCCAGTCTTGTAGGCTCTATTATTTGCTGGTTTAAGGTGAATTTGGTGCAGAGATTTAAAAGCTAGTGTGTGTGCGAGTTTTCATCTGAGCTGACTCCTAGTGCTATCTCTGCAGCAACATTATTTGCTATATTCCTCCATTTTAGGTGCCTTACCTGGAGTATACCTGGAGAGAGTTCCAGGA
The DNA here is from genome assembly GCA_009830355.1 of Cherax destructor. Classification (NCBI taxonomy): domain Eukaryota; kingdom Metazoa; phylum Arthropoda; class Malacostraca; order Decapoda; family Parastacidae; genus Cherax; species Cherax destructor. The sequence goes on from WNWK01030878.1 coordinate 21,573, forward strand.
GTCAACGCCCCTGCGGCCCTAATTGTGTGTGTGTGACCCAACAATTAATCTTTGCACCAATAACTCATTGCAGTTGTGACCGGGTGTAGACTAGTAAATTGCTCGTTGCTTTATAATTTGTTTATGATTGTAACCATGTATAACAGTAAGTAAGTAAATTTACTTACATGATTCATTACATTTGAAACTTGTGAGTTCATTACCTTTGTACCTTGTTCAGCTATCAAAACTTTGGGGCTCAGTCTCTGGACCCATTATATACCTCTATAATCTGTAAATACCTTTGTAACTTGTCATGATTGTGACCAGATCTACCTGAGTTCATTACCTTTGTAACTTGTTCAGCTATCAAAACTTTGAGGCCCAGTCCCTGGACCCATTATGTACCTCTGTAATCTTTTGACTACCACCCACAGGATGGGTATGGGGTGCATAATAAAGATATTAAACTAACCAGGAGCTATGACTCGATCCCTGGAACCACAACTAGGTGAGTACACACATACACACACGCATATACAACAGGCCTTGGATAAAATAGTAATTAATACACATACACACACACACTCGAAGGGGAGAAAACGACCACTCAAGCTGATTCTCAGGACAGAAGCAGAGAGGGACAGAATCCTCCAAGAGAAACCACGATTGAAAGAAACAGAAGAATACAGGAGGGTGTTCCTAGACCGGGACAGAACAAAAACAGAACGACAGCAGCTGAAGGAGAGGGCACAAAGGCGAAGGGAGCGAGGAGGAGAGACAATGCCAGAATCAGTAGAGGACAACCAGAGCAAGGTGGAGCAACAAGAACAAGCACACACAGTACCATCCCAAACACCCAACAACCAAGCACACTATCCCAACACAAGCTACAACCCACACTCTCAGCCCCCACCCAACACTCCACTATAGAATCCCACAGTACACCGCCAGGTCCCCCACCCTCACAGACCCCCCAAAACACAGTAGTAGAGAGGAAACTGAAGGTATGGTACACCAATGCTGATGGAATAACAAATAAGTGGGATGAGTGGCAAGAAAGAGTCAAAGAGGCAACACCGGACATAATAGCTCTCACAGAAACCAAGCTCACAGGTATGATAACAGATGCCATTTTTCCAATGGGATACCAGATCCTGAGGAAAGACAGAGGGAACAAAGGGGGGGGGGGGGGGGGGGGGGGGGGGGGGGGGGGGGGGGGGGGGGGGGGGGGGGGGGGGGGGGGGGGGGGGGGGGGGGGGGGGGGGGACTGGGCCTAGTATTCACCCCGAGTAGTGCAGATATTAGACATCAACTGAAAGCCCCTTGGGGCCAGTGATCATATGGTTCTAAGTTTGAAACATAGTAGAGTTACAAGTGGAGGGGAAGCAGGAAGGGCTCACGAATGAAGCCAAACTACAAGAAAGGTGACTATGTGGGCATGAAGAACTTCCTGCATGGAGTTCAGTGGGACGGAGAGCTGGCAGGGGAAATCAGTAGACGAGATGATGGAATATATGACAACAATTTGCAAGGAAGCTGAGGAGAAGTTTATACCCAAGGGTAACAGGAGAAAAAGACAAGATGAGCCCATGGTTCA
>WNWK01030879.1:0-23150 GCA_009830355.1 Cherax destructor
CCGCCCAGTGCATGCCGCACATAAAAACCCCCCTCCATGACCCTTCTCCAGACCTCGATGGTAACCCCATCATGTAACTGAACAGAGCCCTCACACACCGTAAATACACACCAACACACAACAGTTGACAAAACCCCCTTTACACACATTATCCTTGAAGTGTACCACCTCTGTTCACACCTCTATCCGCCCACACTTACCCTCCCCGTAGACGGAAAACCAGCCCGTCTCTACCCCTTACCTTTTCACTCCCTTTAACCCCACACTGTGAGGTTCCAAAACCCTCCGGAAGATCCACTTCCCTTTTCCCCCCATAATCTCTTTAGTTCGGCATTTAGTCCTATAAAACCCCGCTATCATGATCTTAAGGCACTCAGCAGCCCCCACCTGACGCATCGCCCATGGATAATAAATGAAATCAGTGAACAAATACACTACTGCCCTTTGGATTCGCTTATCCATACCACTCACATTCAAACTTAAAGCCCTCAGCACCAAAATGACCCCCCCCATTGATCCCTACACATGACTAAACCCTTCCCGCACCACCCCCAACCTATCTCAAAAATACACTACATGATAAGCAGTCGCTTCCTCCCCACACAACACACAACCACTCCCTTCCACTAATCCCTAGTATGCAACAACGCCCATATGGAAGTATGCCATGCAGAAACTTATAAACTACTCTCCGCACCCTCGGATCAATCTAGCTTCCTCAACAATCCCCACTACACCCCAAGCATACATAGGGTATACACTTCTACCACCGCAACCACCCTTCCCATTCCCACCCCATCCAACACCCTCAAGCCTCACCTTCCCGGGTCCTGAACCACTAACATAAATCGAATCATTCCCTCACAGTCCTTTAACTCCTAACCTTCCAACATCGACCTATATCCTCATGAATCCTTGCAGCCAGCCCTCTCCTCCCTCTTTCCTCATATAACACCTCTTCACATACACGCTTTTTAACCGTCGATGCAAAGAAATAAGCCCCAGCCCCCTGGTGATGGGGAGCGAGACCACCTCCTACTTAACCACTCACAGCCTGAACCCCATATAAATCGCATTATTCTTCCCAGGAACCTACACACATCACAACCCACCAGTGGATATACTGACCCCACATGCCACAATTTACTATAGATCAATACATTCACCACTATCGCCCTCTGATGTAAAGTTAAGGGAGGGGCGAATGAATTCACGTTTTTTTCTTTATTTTGGTCTAATTTCAATGAGATTTTTACAGTGATTTATACAGCTTTTAAAAACCTATACACTGTCTTTGTTATGATTTTTTGCCTTTAGGTTAGATAGAAAATAAAATGTGCCAAATTTTAGGGGTCTCAAAACCAGTTAATTTCTACAAAATTGGGAAGATGTACAATGCTCTAGTTAACATCAGATGAAAGATAAAGGCTATATAATTGTTGACCCAATCCTTTTAGCAAAAATGTCAGTATATTCCATTATAAAAATGTTGAAGTTAGTGATTTTGTTTTTGCCATTATTTTGTGGGAAAAATCAATAAAAACAAAGCTGTAAAAGATATCGGAAATCCTTCATGGGTGGTTGTAGAGCCATCATTACTCAATAATGTGTGAAAAAATCATGACAATCCTATTAATACTTTTCGCAAAACATTACAAACAATGTCAATAACTTATTTCTGAGTTATTAATATATTTTTTTCTGTGAAACTCTATGGATATGGCACGCTAAATCTCAGAGAGTTGCATGCATCAGCACTTGTTGAGACCCCAGAGGCCACTGAGGTGCCATGAGTCCCTGCACTTGAATGGAGGCATCAGAGATGTTGCTATGTAGAGTTTTTTTAATGAAATAATCATAAAAATTTTAATTTTTGCAGAGATAAAACTAAAAACACTAATTGGCAACATGTATTATTAATGACAGCAAGAACAAAAAAAATACATTTAAGGAAAAAACATACTAGGAAATATGATATAAACAAGCTGATTACACCAAAATGTTGCCAGAATGATGCACTATTTTTTGGTAACAAAACATTTTTTTCCAAAAATTTTCAATCTTCCTTTCCAAATCTCTTGACAACAGTTCGCCCCACCCTTAAATTCGCCGCTCTCATACTCGACAATCGAATTAACACCCCATCCATCACCCTCTTCGAATTCACCACCCTTGCCTCCTCACACACCCGCATGTATACCTGTGAGGGAAAAGTAGTGTAAATAGGGTTACGGTTGTTCAGTCAGCCGGGAGTATCGTTAATGAGTTCAGCCAGCACTTCCATCTAGCGGGCTGGGGCAAAACTCTTGTTCCCGGTGTCTGTTGTGGGTTTTTATTTCTACTCCTGGTAGTATGACTCTTACCTGATGTCGGTTGGGAGTGGAGTCACTTCACCTTCACTCTTCTCCGAATCAGGTAAGGCGATCTACCAGAGTATTTCTTGTGTTTGATTATTGTTTTCTTTGGTTACCAGTTGTGACTTGTCCATTTTGAAACACCTTTTTCCATCTTAAATGTTTTAAGACTCATGGTAACCAGAATATTTTCTTTATTATCAGCTCTGCCGCTGGACTGTTCTCCAGGACAGACACATGACTTACGAGCAAGATTTCCCTGGACTTAACGGGAATTCCACAACAATCCCTCCTCTCTCTAGTTTCTAACTTGTGTGCGTTAGAGGGTGTTGCTGAAGATCTCACCTCCGTTCGGATACCTACAGTGTGGTATTTGAACCTAGTGGTCCCAGGAGATTCACCATCTACTCCGGAGACATACCACCTACTCAGAGACAACCATCATCTTTTCTCCCCTCTCCGGTTATTACTCTCCTGCCTCACTAACAGACCAGAACCACAACTGATAATTTTTTTTATTTCTATTTAATTTTATTAAAATCCAGAAAAAACAATCTTGTTCTATATCCTCTGTTTATTATTTATTAATTTTTCCATCAATATTTTGTTCAGGGAAGGCGTTTCCTCTGACAATACCACACCGCAAATTTTCAACCTATCCACAAGTTTCCCCACTGCCACAACTCCCATCCCCACCCTCCTCCCCACCTCCATGTACATCGATTTCTTCATTTATTTTTATACCTGTTGCTTCTCCAAAACCACCACCACCCTCCCCACTGCCCCTAAATCCCCTATCCCTAACTAAAATCGTGGTATCATTCAAATATCCCACGATACCCACTCCCTTACCCTATCGACGTCACATTTCCCTCATGACATCTCCTTATCTCCTATAGAGGGGATCCTGAACACAGGCAAACAACAACTACGATATAGGACACCCTGTATCAATCCCTTGCCATTTCAATATGTCTCCCTAAAAACCATTCACCTGCACAGCACATGCGCTCCCCCATATAACGACTGTGCCCATCCCACCACTTCAACCCCAAACCCCTGCCATCTCATGATTCTCCACAATGCCTCACGGTGAACACTATCATATGCGGCCCCCCAACCCAATGCTAAAACCCCAGCCTCCTCTTCCACCCAATTCCAGTCGATGAAATCCCTGATACGCCCATGTCCCTCATACATTGATCTGCCCGGAATCCCATACTGTCCCTCATCTATCACCCTGCCTACCACACTCTTCAGACGATTCCCCAATATTTTTGCGTAGATCTTATAATCACAGCACATTAGGGTAAGCACCTATAATCGGTAATGTACACACACGGTGCCCACTTCGGCACCAGCCCCTGCTACACCTGTCCGCTGTATGTCCCCTAATACCTTTCTATGCTTCATTTCATTAAACAAAACTACCAAAACCCCTTCAACACTCCCCAATTTTCCACATAAAACTCACAAGGTAAACCATCTAAACCTGGGGACTTGCCTATGCACATGCCCATTACAGCCCTCCATACTTCCTCCTCTGTTATCGACCCTCCCAACTCTCCCTATCATCATCGTCCAACTCACACCGTACCCCCATCACATGTAACGCCTCTCATCAAGATCCCCTCCCATCAACTCACCAAAAACGCATCAATATATCTACTCATCCCCTCCATCGTCGCAACATCTGACCCTCCCTGTAACCGCCCAGGTCCTTCCCCACCAAAACATTCATTGTGCTCATAGCCTCTCGCTTACGTCGCTGCTCATGCAGAACACAGGCAGACGGCCTATCTCCCCACATCACCCTCTCCAATCCCCCAGCCACCCTCGCTCCATCAAAATGCATATTTTGGATGTCCCTGATCTGCTCCTTCAAACCTTCAATTATTTGTACTGGATAGGTCTCCCTAACCCCTACATGACAATCCCTTAACTGCCCTTCCAAATACCTCTGCAACCCATATGATAACGTGCCTTTCTCCCTCCCACACTCAACATAAAACTCCTTAATGCATACCTTAGCCACTGTATCCCACCAAGAAATCACATCTCCCCTGCTTCCCCAATCCCCCCTAAATTTTCCCACAACTCTGCAACCCCCCTCCATTTAAGCAAACCCACATTCAACTTCCAATACCCCCCATATCTTCTAGGTAACCCATCCCATGCCAAATTCACTAATACCCCACGATGATCCGAGAATGCCATGTCCACAGTTTCAAATCTCTGCACCTCAACCGCTTGATTCGTATATATTCTATCTAACCTGCAGCATATCCTTTCCTCACAAAAGTATATTCACCTCCACCCCTCCCTTTACATCTCGCAACCCACTCCATAGAGCAGGTCCCCAATACCTACAACATGCCCGCTCCCCGTGGCTCCACATCCCGCCGACTAGTCAAATTCCAGTCCCCACCCACAATCGACACTACTGGCATCGACCGCAGGTGATACACTAGCTCATCCCTAACAAACCTACTTTTAACTCCCCATCACCCTCTGCTGGCCCATATACACTCATAAAACCTACACGTTCCCTACCCCATAAGCCCTCAACTCGAACAATCCTACCATCCCGCTCACTTCCCAATGGCTCACAACAAACGGGCTGGTTTCCCGAATCAAAACAGCTGCTCCTCCTTTCAACCTACATGTATAGCCAACATACACGACATACCCTGCTATGACCAACTCACCACCCATCTTATAATTGTGCTCCTGCACACAAGCCACATCCACCTGATAGCGTCCCAAAACCCCCCCTAACCAATCTCTCTTCCGCACATTACACAAACCATTAACATTGACCGTTAGACACCGGAATAAGACAAAGGTGGCTTTTCCTTGGATACTCTGCCCCTTTGTGACACTTTTTGAATCCTCACTTGGAATGCCCCTGGCATTCCTCACAGGCCTTTCTCCTTTAGGCCCCCACTACCCTCATTACCACAGCTGCCAACAGCTTTTTGCCAGGCCTTTGAGCTGGTGTTAGCACATCCTCTGGATCCGACAGTACAGCTGCTCGTTTCCTCGACCCTAGGTCCACCTGCATGTCAGCCACATGCCCCTCCTCCGCATGAACATCCACTTCCACGACTCGTGTATGTATGAACTCTCCACCCATGTCCCTACCACTCGCCTGAACGCACTCCACAGCTGCAGTCTCTTGACTCAGACCCAAGACCCTGTCCACGCCCTCCTCCGTCATACTGATGATGTCCTCCACCAAGGATCGTGTGGATTCCCTGCCGTTGCCTTCCACCCCCTCAGCAACGTCTTCACCGCCCACAACAGACCGCCCACTCATAGGTGAATTGTCTGGAAGGGTGCCACAGGCCGACACTTGCAAGTCGTCCTGCCCTCCCACCCCTTCCCGCTCGGCTCCCCTATTCGCCTCCTCAGGACAACAGTCATCCTGTTGCTTAGTCCACTGCTGCCTGCTATGCTGGTAAGGAGCACCTCTGGCCTCCTGCCTTCTGTCACACTGGGCCACCATGTGTCCATATCCCCTACACAGGTGACACGTCCATTGTTGGCCCGCATATGTCACAAAACTTGCGTGTGAAAGTCCTCTAATATTACATAAGACGGGATGGGGTACTTAAGAGACATCTTCAAAACATAAGACCCATCCGGCAGCCCCTCATACAGGCCGCCGGCCCAACGTCCTTGCGTGCCGCATGAATGGTCCCGTATTTATCAAACACTGATGTCATGTCCATTGAATCCGCCTGAAAAGGCACATTGCGAACTTTTATCCACGTGTACCTTCTTGAGACATCACGAAGTTGCACAGTAACAACAGGGTTTATGTACATGCTGCGTTCCTGGTACTTTTCCACGATCGTCTCGTAAATACTGGTAGCACCAAACTTCACAAAAATTTGCTTAAGTTCATTCATGGCCACCCCAGACAACATGTCGTTCTCTATACCATAAGTTCTCCTTAATATGTCAGGCAGAAGCAGTCCATATTTTCTGCAGTCACTGCCCCATGGATCAAGTCCACACAAACCACCCTGTTGACCCTCTTCCGACCACCCAGAGCCATTTGCAAATCCAAGCTTTTGCCAAACGCCACCAGGGAGACAGACACGTTCGCTCACCAGCAAGGCTGAGCGATGAATAAAAGGTGGGGCAGGGGTCGGCCTAGAAAAGGTTGGAGGGAGGGGTAAAGGAGGTTTTGTGTGCGAGGGACTTGGACTTCCTGCAAGCGTGTGTGAGCGTGTTAGATAGGAGCGAATGGAGACAAATGGTTTTAGGACTTTGTGAGGGAAAAGTCCATAGATAGGAGTAATGAAAGTGTGAATGTCTGTATGGTGGTAGTTGTGGTAGTCTGCTCGTTAAGGTAGGGCGAGTGTCTTGCTCCCACTATTCCCCCCCCCCCACTTTCCACCCGGTGAGAGGTGAAGTGCGAGGCTTCAGCCAGGGGAATTGTCACTTGACTGACCACTCCCGACTCCACTGTAAGTCTTCATAGCTACTCCTATCTTTTATGTTAAGAGCTTCACTCATGATTTTGGGAAATTAATTCTGCTCTGCCCTGGTTTGTCTTATTGTAAAGTAAATTGTCTCACCATTTCTTTTAAAGGCCTTATGCCTACTATGAGAATGATTATTAGAGTGGTGAGTAATTGTCTTTTGATTTCTTTCCCAGCCTTCTGAACCAGTGAGGGTCATCTGGCTCAAAGCAGAGTGGACTAGCAGGAAGTATCTCGAGTGAGAACCAGAGACATAACCTCCAACTGTTCCCCTTCAACCGTGGTTCCTCTAGCTACAATCGAAAAACCTAGGCAACTGTGTTTCACCCGTGGACGACACCTGAGTCCCTGATACCTCGGTTAGTTAGTTTTCTAACTTGGATGTGGAAACTGATTGATTTGGGAAACATCCGTAGACCGAGTGGGTGTTGACACTTTCGTCGATTCTAACAACAGCAAGGAGTCTAGAAAACGAGGACTATTCAGAGCTTCCATGTCAAGAACATTGACACGTTCATATACCCACTTCCATCTGTATATATTAGCTGCTTTGATTTAAATTTTTATTTATCTATTTAATTTTTTATTTTCTTTAAGATAGGATTTTGATATTCATGTTTAAATATTTATTATTTTCATAAACTTTCTATTTAAATAAAGTGCTTATTTTCATTGTTATTATTGTCTTTTTCAATTATTATAATTTTCCTAAGGAGTTACAACAACCTTGCCAGGATTAGACTCCAACTCAAACAAGATCCAACTCGAACACGATTCGAAACAACTCTGACTAGAGCCGGCGATACCTGGATACATTATTGGAACTCCATCACCATCGACAGTGTTTACATCCATCCCACAGACTGTTGCCACCATCCATAAGTACTCATTCTCTATGGTAGGACTACAGTACAGGTATTTAAAAGATTTGGTGATTGTTATAGTCTCTATTTTTTGTTAGTCAAGTCAAGGCAGAATGTACTAGTGAATTCTGCCACCTTTGTTTGGAGCTTGAAGATTATTTTAGGAGTAAACTCTAGGGACCCGAGATTTTCCGGTGATAAATTTTCTTCATTGAGTTCTTGTTTATTATATCAAGGGAACTGTCATAGGACTCTTGATTGTAGTAGGAAGATTGGATGGTCAAGTGATCCCATTCTCCTTACTGTTTGGTCGGGGCCTGGCACTGAACCCTCCGGTCACATTTATACTATATAAATCGAAGCAGGGATTGAACCCTCCGGTTTGTTTACAGTATTAGCGGAGCAGGATTTGAACCCTCCGTTTTCTTTGATATCTGTTTCATTTTCCCCTAGTAAGAATGGAGGAATATCAGTTTTGGATGAATGCAGGTACTAAGCTAGGTACTAAGCTTGGTATAACGGGGAAAACTTTAGAATCTTTCATAGTCACTAAGATTCAGGAAAGAAAAAACGAAATTGAAAGAGAAAAACAAGAAAGATAGTTAGAAAGGGAACGAGAAAAGGGAGAGAGAAAGAATTGAAAGAGAAAGACAAGAGACAGTTAGAAAGAGAGAGGGAAGATAAAAAAAGAACGTGATAGACTTGATCGTGAGGAGAGAGCTAAAGTACGTGAGGAACAGGCTAGAGAACAGGATACACGAGCTCTAGAGCAAAGAGCAAGAGCTAGAGAACATGAGGAACGAGCTAGAGAGAATGAATTAAGAGAGAGAGAAAGATAGTGAAGTAGAGAAAGCTCGCCTGGAATTAGAGAATAAAAAATTAGTTTTTACCCAGCAGAAATTAAGTGGAACATGCCACTACTTCCTATACGTCATTCGCTGCCCAGCTGTGGTGGAGGAAGGTTGTTCCGATCTGACCTCTAGTGGGAGCTACTAGCAGTTTCATTGGACAGTAATGGCTGTTCAGTATCGTCGAAGGATTAACACAGTATGTGTGGAATTCATCAGAGGTGCCGTATATCCGTCTAATGCGGTAGTGATGTTCCTTGCAGTGTTGAGAGACACTTTTGGATTGGATAACAATGACATTTACGGTATTGCACTGAATGGAAGTGCGAGTTTTTGTCAAGCTGATTTCGACGACAGTGTATGAGCGATTGGTGGATAAATATGAGGGCGTCAGCCTGACAGTGAATTCATCAGTGGAAGTAAAGTTAAAGGACGTTTCAAGGCAATATACGTACGTGCGTCTTCGTAATTTACCGTTCGAAGCTGATGAACGGGATGTACGTGATGTATTTCAAGAATATGGTGTTGTCCATCAAGCAATCTTGGGCCGATGGTCGGAGGGTATCTATGAAGGGATGCCAGAAGGGTCATTTACATTGAAGATGACACTACGACGACCTATTCCGTCCTATGTGTTACTACCTGAATTTAGGACGCAGGCATACGTGACTTATGCTGGTCAACGTCGTACGTGCCGCCTATGTGGGTCGTACGAACACATGGCAGCAGACTGTGCACAGCGACCAGGGGTCGTTACGACGCAACAAGAGCGGCGTTGGTTGTTAGGATGCAATTGCTCTTCAGGACGAGGACGTAGGCGTGGTGTCGACGGGAGATGGAGTGACATAGTTCAAGGGACTGCAGAGGTGTGCCAGACTCTACCAACAAAGTCACAGAGGACGGTGGTTCTGGATGTACAGGATAAGGTGGACGATTGGATTTGGATATAGCAGAAGTGTTGACAGGGAATTGTGTGGACAGTTCGCCGAGTGTTGAGGAGGTAGTGTGTGTGACGGAGGGGTTGGGAAGTCAGCCCAGTGGACACTAGTCTCATTCAACAGGAGGTGCCTGTTAAGGTGCATAATGAGGACTGTGCTGGAGATATGGATATTGGAAGTGATTCACGTAAACGTTCTATGGGTGGGGCTGAGGATGATGTCCTTACGCCCGCTCAAAGGTTATGTAAAGAATCTTCTGTAGATATTGCACAAGGAGTGGAGCTGAGTGGACGGAGTGTGAATGGTGACAGGAATTTACAAGGAAAAAAAGGATATTCATAACCCTGGTGGATTGCCAAAGCGTGTAGGTACTAAGTATGCGAAATCTAAAGGAAGCCCCCTTTAACATATTCAAGTGTCTTAAGCTTTACATGAACCGGGGCTAAAGCTGAGGTCTCGAGGAAGTGGATAGAAGTGACGATGAGAAGGTATGACATTAATGTAGGGTTTATACAGGAACATAATTATAAGTATGGTAGGGATTTTCAGTTGCAAGGTTATAGAGTGTATGCTGGTAGTTCAGGGGCCTTCAAGGGAGGGGTGGCGGTAATTGTGAAGGAGAACAGCCCTTTTCAGTTATTAGCTTGGGAGGAGGAGGAAGGGAGGGTTGTGAGGGTGGATGGGGTTTGGGGAGGAGTCAGGGTAGCTTTCATTGGGGTTTATTTGCCGGCTATAAATAACCGTAGAGTCAAGGAGGATTTTGTGAGGGATCAATTGGTATATTATTTAGGTGGCTTGCCAGAAGTTGTAGTAGTAGGTGGTGATTGGAATAGTATCATAAGGCTCAAAGATGTAGAACCAAGGGGATCGGGATGTGTACTCAGTGTTTTAAGGGATGTTCTAGGTAGTGTGGGATTAATTGATGTGGTGGGTGGGGGTTGGAGGATTGATTATACTTTTGTGAGGAGGGGTACGCAGCACGTTTAGATCGTATATATGTCTCAAGGGTTATTAATGTAGGGGTGGTGAGTTGTGTGGATGTAGGTTTTACTGATCATAGGGGAGTGTTAGTGGAGCTTGAGTGGGCAGGTATGGTGAAATGGTATCCTGGGTATTGGAAATTAAATGTAAGTCTTGTAGAAGGGGAGGAGGGTAGAGAATTATTTGCAGAATGGTGGGGGACGATGTGGAGGAAAGGTAAGTTACTACCAGACATAGTGTCATGGTGGGTGGACGTGGCGAAGCCAGCGATAAGGGATTTTTATAAAAGTAGAGGTCGAGAGGTTGCGAGGTGGAAGTATGGATTGCAAAAATATTTGGAGGATCACCTGAGTGTATGCTATGAGAGGCGGTTGGATAGGTACATGAGTGAGGTGCCTGCGATTAAGGAGAGATTGCGAGAAATACAGAATGAACGATTTGATGCGATTCGTGTGCGTGGTGGTGTGGATGAGGTTTTATGGGGTGATAAGCCTTCGGCTTATGTGTTGAGGTCATTTAGGAAAAGGAGGGAGGGGATGATGATGTCGAGGTTGGTGGTTGGAGAGGACAGAGATGGGTATGAAAGAGGTCAGATCATGAGGAGCACAGAAGCGATGAATTTGTATTTAGAGGATATTTAACAGCAAGAGAGGGAGGGGAAAGAGAGAGGAGAATAATTGAGGAGGGGTCATGGAAAGGTTGGGGGAGGACGATAGGGAAGATATGAGTGGGGACATAAGTGAGGAGGAGGTGTGGATGGCGATACAGAGTATGAGTAAGAGAAAGTCACCTGGAATTGATGGAATTTCGAATGATTTTTATGTGTTGCAGTGGGAGGTCATAAAGGATTGTTTAGTGAGATTGATGAATCGAATGAAAGAGATGGGTACTATGGGCGTGTCGCAGTGCACTGGAGTGATTGTTTTAGTAAAAAAAGGAGGGGTAGGGGAACAGATAGGTGATTATCGGGGTTTATCGATGATGTGTGGGGATTATAAGATTTTTGCAAAAGTGTTGTGTAATAGGATTAAGAAAGTAATTGGGAGGGTAGTTGAAGAGGGGCAAAGAGGGATACCGGGGAGATGTATGAATAAAGGGCATGTTTGGATCAGGAATTTTGTGGACAATAGTGTTGGAGGTGGTGTTTTGGCTGTGGATTGGAAGACTGCATATGATTGTGTTGAAAGGGATATGTTATGGAGGATCATGAGGAAGCAGGGTTTGGGGAGGAAATAGTGGGATGGGCGGAAGCCCTGTAAAAAAGATGCAAAAGTGAGGGTGCAAGTTAATGGGTTGGTAGAGTGCGGAAGTGAGGATGGGGAGAGGTTTGAGGCAGGGATGTCCCTTGTCTCAAATCCTATTTGCATGTATGCAGGATCCTTTGTATAGACTAGTTAAGGTAGGAGTAGGGGGCGGGGGAAGGGAAGTTGAATGGGATACAGGAATTGTTGGATATGTGGACGACACCACTGTGTTAGTGAATTCTAAAGAGGGTTTGTTTGGGAAAGCATCTGGTATGAGGATTAACATTGCTAAGTCCAATCTAATGGAAGTAGGTACATGGGTGGGGAGTGGCTTGGGGTTAAGGTATGGATGGTCAATAGTAGATAGAATGAAAGTTTGTGGTATAGTGGTAATGGCTGATTATGGGGAAGCTAGAAAAGTTAATGTCGATTTAGTTTTAGGTAAGGCATTAAAGAGAATGTTGGGGTGGAGACCGGGGGATGTTACGTTGTTACAGAGGGTCATAGTGGTTAATACTTTAGTTTATAGTAAAGTTTGGCACGTGGCAAGGCTATTTCCTATATTAAAGGGAGATATGGTGGAATTGGTTAGAAAAGTGTTGAGATATATATGGGGATATGGGAAGCATTGGTTGTGTAGGGAGGTTGTCATGAAGAGGGTGGGCTTAGGGGGTTTGGGGTTAATAGATTTGGAGGAATGGGCTAGGTGCTTATATGTACAATTTTGTTATATGACTAAGGGGGGTGGCAAAGGACGGAGGGTGGGAGAGGTCATGAGGGATTTCAGGAAATGGTGGAAGGGGAAGGATTTGGTTAGGTGTGCTGATATGTTGCGTGGTCTTATGAGTGTAAGGAATCCGGGACGTGTAAAAGCTCGTGTGTTAGGAAGGGTGGGGAGAGGAGAGGAGGTAATGGAAGGGCTGGCTGTTTTTCCGGTATATGATTTGAAAAGTATATGGAGTGGGTTGAGGGGTATGAAGATCAGTGTGAGGGCGAGAGAAGTTATGTTTCGGTTTTTACATGGGGTACTGGCCTCACGGGAGGTGCTGTATAGGATGGGTTTGGTTGGAGATGCAAGGTGTGGTAAATGTGGCGAGGTCGATTCTATTTATCATGAGGTATATTTTTGTGAGCAATTGGATGTTGTCAGACAATGGTTGGGCCGTTTAATAAGATTTGGAGGGGGAGGGGGGATACATGCTTTGAGATTTTTGAGCTTAGATATAGGTGGAGTGGGGCAGGATGTGCGTAGAGCACTTATGTATATGGCTGTTGATTTTGTGTATGTTTCGTGGGTGATGAGGGAGCAAACTGGGAGTGTGCGGTTAAAGGCCATAGCAGCGTCCATGTACAGGACAAAATGTAGAAATAGAATTTTGTATGGGGAGTCATGAGGTAGGTTTTTTCCTGTGTTTTATAGGGATTTTACTGTAGGACAATGGTTGGGAATGATACAAGTTAATAGTTGAAAAGTGGCTGTTCTACTTTTGTGAGGTTAGGAAAAGTTTTTGTGTGTATAGACGGTTGGGAGTATGAGAGGTAAGTTACAGTAGTATGTTTGTGTAGATTGGGGGGTGGGGTGACGGTGTGACAAGGTAGCCATGAGGTTACTGTTTTGACAAAATTTTGACTTATGGGGTTGTGAATGGAGGTATGTATAAGAGGGGGGTTATGAAGTAGAAAATTATATAAGAAGTAGAAAAAAAAGGGGAGGAAGTTAGAGGTGGCTCTCCTTGGGTATCATATTATCTGTGAGTTTGTATGATTTTTTGAAGTATAGAGGACATACTTCATGGGTGTAAAGGTTTTGATGTGTATGGAGGTTACAGTAACTGTTTTTTTTTTTAGATGTTTATGAGAGAATAAGGTTTATTATTGGTTTCATAACAGGGTGAGGCTTATTTTCAATAAATACAAGTCATTGGTTTTTTTTTTTGTGGTGTTGCAACATGTGGTATAATACTTTTGTTTTTGTGGTGTTGCAACATGTGGTATAATACTTGTTTTTGTGGTATGTTGCAACATGTGGTATAATACTTGTTTTTGTGGTGTGTTGCAACATGTGGTATAATACTTGTTTTTGTGGTGTGTTGCAACATGTGGTATAATACTTGTTTTTGTGGTGTGTTGCAACATGTGGTATAATTTAATTAAATTGTTTTTGTGTGTGTTGCAACTGAAATTTTTTTGGTATAATATTTTTGTTTTTATGGGACAAAAGTAGAATACAGTATTGTGTTGAATACATGGTTGCTTCAGTAGAGGAGAAATGTGTAGTATATGATGGCAAGGTATTATACCTAGCTAAATAACTCATTATAAAAGTTATAAGGTGTGGTGTAATGTTTAATGTTTAAATTGGAGAAATTCACTGCCTGGTGTGTGGGCTTGATGATGGATTATTGTATTATTTTGATTTGTATGTTTGTTTTGGCTACAAAACTGTAAATTTTTGCTGTTGGTTATTAGGTTCTTTTTCATGTGTACACACGAAATTTTTTATATATGCATGCATGAGTTTTACTGGACTGTTTTTTGGTTGTCATGTTTTATTACGGGTTACATGATTTTCGTGTGATCAGTAGTTTTTTTTTTTGTCTTTACAGATGAGTGAAATGTATATAGGGTATCGATAGGATAAAATGAAGGATAAAAAAAGGGGGTCTTTTGTATGAGATTCTGTGATCAAGAAAAGTTTTCAGTTTTCATTGGTAGATTTTGGGGGTTTGAGAGGTTGAGCTGGTTTTGTAATAAGTGTATATTATTAATGTGTCTGTATGTTCAGTTGGGGTTATGTGTGTGTATGGTATGCTCCATTTTTTTTGTTTAATTATAGTTGATATGTTTTGTGGAATAATGGAAGAGTCTGAGGACATGTTTTTTTTTTCAATTTTGCTTTGCCACTGTACAAGTTTTTGAAATTTTCATATATTAGCAGTTCATTCATGTTAATGTATAAAGATGGTTCTATTTTATTAACAAGGAGACTATTTAAGTGGCCTTATGGTTTTGTATTATAACTTGTTTGGATAATTTTGTTTTAGTCTTTAAGTTTTTTTGGGATGCATAGTGATATGTTGTCCTTTCTTTATGTACATACTGTACCAGTTGATAGTCATTTACTGACTACTAAAATGTATTCCTGTTTTTTCTAAATAAAATATAAAAAAAAAAAACTTCCTATACGCCCACACCAAATTTACCTCCCTTCACAGAGGGGGAAGACATAACGTCTTATATTATTAGATTTGAAAATACAGGTAAACAGCTACTCTCTGTGAATGGCCAGTTGATTCTTGGGCTACCAGGTTGGGTATGTTATTCTCAGGGACAGCTGTTACTATAATTTGTTGAAGGCAATTCTTAAGGCTTACCAGAAAACCACAACCTCTAATAGGAAAGATTTCAGGTATACCGCATTACAACACGGTCAGAACTTCCAGCAGTTACAGATTACTCTTTCGTTTTTTATTTTTGGATAGAGAGCGCAGGAATTTGATCACGATTATGAATCTCTTCGAGATTTCATTGTTGCCGACCAGTTCCTGACGGCTCTTCCCCATCAGATACGAACCTTCATTGGAGAACGTAATCTGATTAAAGCTGCGGAAGTTGCTGAGGCCTCTGACTTGTATGCGGAAGACCATAATTCCTATAAGGACCTAAAGGGATCGATCCCTAAGGGCAAAAGTTCACTGGATGTGAGGAAGACTAAGCCTCCCGTGGAAGATAAACAAACATCATTTATCCCAGTGTGTCACTTGTGTGGTTTGAAAGGACATAAACGCCCTGATTGCTCTTCTAAGAAAGTTCAAAAAGTTGGTAGATGTTTCAAAGACTGTAATGACCAAGCACCCTTCTGTTCGGGAACAGTTAATGGTATTAACGTATCCACAATATTACGAGACACTGGATGCACGTGTATAGTCATTTCCAATAAACTGTTCCCAAACCTCAAACCCACTCATGCCTCCACTATTCAGACTACTTGGGCCGTACGGACACTTTTCCAACCATCCGTTGTTACATTAGGTCTAAATGGTTCACAGGGTGGTCCGAAGCCGTACTCGCCCCCATCACCTCATGTTCAGTACTTATCGGTAATATAAAAGGTGCCGTTCTTCCTTCAGAGGGGGACCTTTCAATACCAACAAGGGACGTAAGTTTTTCAGCTCCTCTTCCTGTAAAGTCAGAAAAGCCCCTCTACCATTCTGTTCCAGAGGAGGTAGGAACAGATGATACTGCTCTCGAAAGCGAGGTAGCAGGATCACCTGTTAACTTGTTAGATAAAAGTGATGATATTGTCTCTGAATCTGTCAATGTATTAACTAGGGCTCAAAGCACAAGCGTCTCCTGTTATCCATCCTTTGATTTTTCCAGACCTTAAACCTTTGAAAATATCTAAGGATAACTTTGTCAATTTACAACTTAATTGCCCTTCACTCCGGAATTGCCATGATTCGGCTAGAAAAAAAACAAGTTATCCAAAGGAAAGACTTTTCATATAAATTTGAATACATTAGAGGTATTCTATACAAATCTGTATTCACACCTAATTCAGACGAAATAGCGTATTCCACCTTAGTTGTTCCAAGCCAGTGCAGGGAGACCATTCTGAAAATGGCCAATGACCTACCAGTGGCTGGACATTTCTTTCACCGCAAAACCTTAAATAAAATTAGGGAAACTTATTTTTGGCCAAGAATGTCCTCGGATATAACTTCATATTGTAGATCTTGTAAGGTTTGCCAACTGGCATCTTCACGAGGTACCCGGCGAGTACCTATGGTCAAAATGCCGATTTTTACGGTGCAATTTGAGCGAGTAGTCATTGACATTGTTGGTCCCTTATCACCACTTTCATCTGGGGGACAGATATATTTTAACATTTGTGAATTATGTTTCCAGTTTTCCTGAAGCTGTACCCTTGAAGTCAATTACTACTATAGAGGTAGCTGAAGCCCTTTTGTCCATCTTTTCACGGGTTGGTATCGACAGAATAATTTTGTCGGACCGGGGGACACAATTCACCTCTGAACTTATGCAACATCTTTATCAACTTCTGGGAGTGAAACCTCTCTTCACCACACCATATCATCCCAGCTGTAATGGGAGGATTGAGCGCCAGCACTCTATCCTAAAGTCCATTTTAAGGAAACTTTGCTCCCTTAAACCTAAGGAGTGGCATCGTTACCTACCCTGTGCATTGTTTGCCATGAGGGAAGTTACCAGTGACTCTTTAGGGTTCTCACCCTTTGAACTTCTCTATGGTAGACAGGCCAGAGGTCCATTATCGATCCTGCATGACTTATGGACTAATGAAGAAGGACGTGCTGAGGTTCAGTCTTCTTACCAGTTTCTCCTTGACTTAAGATCTAAACTGGAGGAGCCCTCTGACTTAGTTTCTCAAAACTTTACTTTATCCATGAACCAATATAAAACCTATTTTGAGGCAGAGTCAGAGAAGAAGTTTTAACGTAGGGGATGAAGTTCTGGTACTTTTACCGATGAAGGCAAATCAATTATTAGTAGCCTGAAAAGGCCCTTAGAAGATACTGAAGATTTGTGGGAAGGTTGATTACCTCATAGAAGTCAAGGGGAAGCCTAACTGTATCATATCAACATTCTTAAGAGGTATTACAGAAGAAACACTCTTTGAGTGTAAGCAAGGTAACATTTATGAAGGGTTTCAGGGAAACCGGCAGGCCGGACTTGATTCCTGGAGATGGGAAGTACAGTGCCGGCACTCTGAAGGAGGGGTGTTAATGTTGCAGTTTTGTAGCTGTAGTGTAAGCACGCCTCTGACAAGACAGTGATGGAGTGAATGATGATGATTTTTTTTTCTTTGTCGGGCCACCCTGCCTTGGTGGCAAACGGCCGATGTGTTAATAAATAAAATAATATTTTATATATATATATATTATATATATATATATATATATATATATATTATATATATATATATATTTATATATATATATATATATAATATATATAATATATTATAATATATATTATATAATATTTATATAAACAATATATATTTTATTTCGATGATTTTGGTGTACTCACCTAGTTGTGGTTGTAGGGGTCGATGCATAGCTCCTGGCCCCGCCTCTTCACTGGCCGCTACTGGGTCACACTTCCTGCGCCATGAGCTTTATCATACCTCTTCTTAAAGCTATGAATGTGTGTGTGCGCGCAAAGGATGGTGTGGGTTATTTAACTTTTTACACCAAAATTAACGCAGGCCACGAATCTAACCTTGACAAAATTTGCATGATATAAAATAGTTATTATAAAAAATAAATAATTGTTGATACTCTAGTGAATTTTCCTTTAACTTCAGTGCTTTTATAAGCAGTTGTTCACATTCGCTAAGCTTCCATATGGTTTTTCCTACAGATTCTTACATCGTCGCCTCCGGTTGCTGCCACACCTAGGGCGGTACACCTAGGGCGGTACATCTAGGGCGGTACAACTTACGTGTACACATCACTTGTTCAACTCCTCAGAGTTATCTTCAACTGTCTCCATGTCTTGAAGTATATGAGTTAGTGGACTGGTGTGGGTCGCATCCTGGGACAAAACTAACCTAATTTGCCCGAAATGATGTGCATAACAAGCGGCTTTCTATATAGTAGTACGTATGTAGAAATAAAAATATTAATTATTTATTTATTATTATATAATCTGGAAAGCCTTACAGACACCCGAGACAGCAATGAGCCGCTGACTAATGGCACTGATCACAGGCCTCTTATATCCCACGTGTTTTATGCGTACGTCTTATTTACGAGCCGTCAGTTCCAGAGGTGAGGATGCCAATATAATTTACAAGGAAACAATGGAAAAATTTTAAACGTGGGTCCAAGTACAGGAGTCGTTTGCATACTATTTTTTTTCTTAGATAAACATGATAACACTTGCCAAAGCTGATATGCGCAGCTAATATTACTGGTTGAGAAGAAGATTCGAACAGGATTTGAATCTGCACAAAGTGTATCAAAGTACACAGTATGTTAGCCAGACCTTGGTAAGTATGGGAGTCTAGCCGAAACTATGTGTTGTAATAATGTTGGTAGAATTACCGACAATATGTTAGGTAAAAGGACACAAATGCAACTAACGCGACATTTTATTGTGCAACGTTTCGGTCTCCACAAAGCTCCTGCAGATCGAAACGTTGCCACAGTAAAATGTCGCATTAATTGCACGTGTGTCCTTTTTACCGACACTAGGTGTTTCCCGATACTCCTGAGCACCGGACTTATAAGATATTTCATCTGTTTCTGCCACAGGCACTAAACTTCCAAAGAGATTTTAGAATGCTTATCAAAATGCAAAATTCACTTTCGTGAATTCTCACATCATCAAGGAACTGCAACAATAATAGGACAGCAAAAGGCGTATAAGGCTGAGATGCCACCTCACATATGACCTAACACCTGACTCAGCACGCAGATCATAGAAGTAAAGTTAAATTTTGTCAGGTCACGTGTTAAGTGATATTTATGAGTGAATGTCAGAAATAGCTTTAACTCCTTACAGATTATATTAATCGTTAACTAATCTAACCCTGAACGAATATTCATATTGAAATCAATCAATACAACTTTTTCGGCCTTTTGACAATCAATTAGGTTGTTAAAATCTCTCACATTAATAAACAGAGCATTAGACTCCACTTCTAATCTTATATGTATATTGTTGTAATCTTATTTCAAGGCTTTTTAAAGTTTGACTGTATAATTTTTTTTTGGACATTTTAAAAATGAATCTTGTACATCAAGGTTTTCATGGTAAGGGGGAACCACTTTTAAAGGATTTATCAATAAAGTTTTTTGGGTATTTTAGATCATTAGTTATTCCACAAATATTCAAGATTTCTTCATCTATGAACTCTGGGCTACAAATATGCAAAACTCTCAAAAACAAGGATGAGAATACAAAAAGTTTAACTTAATAGTGCAATAAGAACAGTTATTTCTTGGTTTTATTTTTATTTTGAATTTAAAGTTATGATGTCCTTAATAATTAAGACAACTAAAAACGGTAGTGAGTTATTTTGTTCAAATTCAGTATTAAAATTGATGGATTTTTAAGTCTTATGAAAATCTTAATAATTAAAATTTGCATATTACTAAAGCAGACAAAATAAATGCTAGCAAATATGTTGAGCCAAATTGTTGGTAAAATTTCTAACATTAATGGTAAAACTAATGTTGATTTAGTTGATAAATTATATATGACTGATTTAAATATTTACATTATGGTTAGTTCTGGTGATTTAACATTGACATTACCTGCTATCATTGAGCTTATTAAACATTGTGTTGTTGATGCAAAGTTTGTGTTTAATGGCGAGTTTTACAGTCAGAAGTTTGGTATGGCAATGGGAAATCCTCTCACCTGTCCTTAGCTATTTGTACATGGACGATCTTGATACAAGGCTGCTTGCCAAAATCCTCCCCAATACACCTAAGTGGTACAGATATGTTGATGTTTTATGTCTAATAACTAAGAATATAGATATAAACCATTCTCTTGTTGAATTAATTTGTATAGCTCATTCCATAAATTTTACTGTTTGAGTTTAAACATAACTCATTGCTTTTTTTTTGTCTATGTTTTAATATTAAGGGGAACCATAATTTTAAATTCAAAATATATAGACGACCAACGAATCAAGATAGAGCTCAAACTTTCTGTATTCTCATCCATGTTTTTGAGAGCTCTGTGTATTAGCAGCTCAAGAGTTTATAGTTAAAGAAATTTTGAAGATTTAGTAAAGAGTGAATGATCTAAAATACCCCCTAAAAATTTAATAAATAAATATTTGGAAATTGCCGGAAATGCATTTTACAATTCGAAAAAGACAAAACATAGGTACTCAACCAAGAATATATTTGTTCTCCCTTACCATGAAAACCTTTATTTCTTCGCTTCTTAAGAATTTTAAATCTGTTTAAATATCTTGATACAGTAAAAAACACATTTTATTAACAATGCAACCAAAAATGCTGATGGCTATATCTGTAAGATTCCCTGTAAAAACTGCAATAAAGTTTATTACAGTCCGACAAGAAAAATCCATGAACTAAGAATACAACAACATAAATATAGCATTAGAACTGGACAAGCTTTTAATGCTGTTTATTCATGTGGGACATTTTAAGCACTCAACTGATTTTCGAAAGGCCAAGAATATTAGTTCAAGGATATATAAACTATATTCATTTATAATTAATAGAATTTGTGAAGAATTAAAGGTATGCCTGACATGTCACTCATAAATTTTACTTGACATGACCTGACCAAATCTTCATTACATTCACAGGATCAGCGTGCTGAGTCAGGTGTGAAGAGATGTCATCAATTTTACAGTTTTTTTGTAAATATGGAGCATGAAAGCGCCTCAAGAGACAACACAATATACGCATCACCTTAACTTTGAGCCAGCGATCCTTCAAAAATCACGCATGCAGCGTAGCTACATGTTTTTCTTGTGATCCGAGGACACTCGTGGCAGTGGTATCTCAAGGATTAATTTCAGCCTCCTCCTGTTTGAATACCCGCCTCAACAAGCAGTCTGTATAACAATGAAATCACGAAACAAGTGATTTTAAATCTTTTACCAAACTGCAGCAGGCCAGGATTCGACCCTACAACACATTGTATAAATATTATTACAGCCTCAGGTTCTCTAAGGCCTGTTATCCTGAGTGCAAAGGGAGCTTGGAGCAAAGAAACATTAGAAAAAACTTTGAATTGTATTTTCCTTCACCAAGTATTTATAGCTTTATACAACTATGTACAACTAGTGCACGCCACGGTAGTCAAGGCAAAACAGCAGCCAAGAGACAATAGACAACCATACAGCAACCAGCTCAGAGTGGGAATGACAATAATAAATATGTGAGTGGAATCCACGTCACCTTTACCATTTCCAGATCCGCATTATGATTGGCTGAACCAAGGTGCTGATCTGACGATGGGGCCCCGATCACCGAACCCTAACAACATAGTTCGCTGGTTGGTGAGGCAGCCTATATGGGTGTGTTGACATGCTCCGAATAAAGTGACGTACTCTTTGCATGCAAAGAGTACGTCACCTTATTCGGAGCATGTCGTGCCGATTAGGTAAAACTTGCGATTTTGGCTTAAATAGCAACGCTCATCTTGCCATATAAGACAAGCAAAAATTTGTGTATGCAATAATTTCGCAAAAATCATTCTGAACCTAACGAAAAAAATATATTTCATTGTGTTTGTTTATTATTAAATTAATGTTAATGTATCTAAAATATATTTAGTTGGGTTAGGCTAAATTAAATTGTGCTTGTTGTAGTAAGGTTAGGTAGGTTTTCAAAGTTTCTCTTGGTACAAAATTATAAATTTTTACATTAACATAAATGAAAAAAAATATATCTTTAAACGTATAAGAGAAAATTTTAGAAAGGACTTAATTATAAAAAAATTCTCGCTAATTTTTTTTTTTTTATATTATTTAAAAAACTTAACATACATGATACATAGAATTGGTATACAAATATAAAACGATTCTGTTTCATAAGACATACTACTTCGTGCAATGATGAAATACACAATGAACTAACAAGAAACTAGTAATACTGCATAAGAATATTGACGACTGTTTTCAAACTTTACTATGCATCCCACCTCACAAAATATTACAAAACATGGTGGCTGCTATGTTAATTCTCCACCTAATTGCATTTCAGTTGTTTTCAAATATTTTTACTCCACATTATAGCTGATACAGAATAACTTAAGCTCAAATAAACTTATTTTTCAACTGAAATCGTGTATTCTTGTGACATATAATTTTTAATTTTTATTTAAAATTTTTACTACAATGTAGTACATCAATGAAAAATGCCACACCATTAGATGCCAAATACCGCAACACTAGAAACAAGACATCCAATTATTCCCGTGCACCCTATATGACTTACAACCTTATACGTGACATACATAAAAGAGCAAAACTTATATATAATGCCAAAATACACTTGAAACAAACCAATACCCTTTGTAACAAGGGTGCATCTTTGTCACATGCAAATATATCTACCAAACAACATAAAACTAAAGCAGGCCCTAAACCCCGTACCTTATTCCTTCTCTTATAAGGTAACCTCCCTCCCACTACATTAACAAACCTGTCAGAACATCATATTAACAAACAACATATATTCATATAGTTAATATGCAACAAGGCGTAACTGATAATGTACTCAGTTACAACATGAACATTTATAAAATCCGGTTGTTCTGAACAAGGTAATATCATACATCATACTAAAAATATATCTAACCTAACACACTATACTGATAGTCGTCACCACTCCTCATTCAGTAAACTTTAACTTACAACTGTTTTTACTCGGTACAATTATATGACG
>WNWK01030880.1:0-23148 GCA_009830355.1 Cherax destructor
TTCGGTAACCGAGGAATTTTGCTAACCGATTACAAAAAAAACTTACGTTTTCCCGAAGCTTACGTTAACGGAACCTTTCGAACCGAGGGTCCCACTGTATTTCCCCCACCTACATTAATAAGACTACAAATATTTTGGTAAATAATGAATGTACTGTGTATTATTTTACTTTTTATTGTTTTTTAATGCCTAGTTCTATTACTAACTTAATATAAGTTAGTGAAACTTGTTGTCTGGCATTTATATATTTATAAGTGGAAAAAATGGCATTCTGCTTTCTGGCGATGTCTGCTTTCCGGCAGTAGCCTGGAACCTAACCTGCTGTTAAGTGGGGCCCTCTGTACGTATACGTATATAAAATATGAAATAATTTTAAAACATTGAAATTTTGAAAGTTTAAACATAATGGAGGTCGGCTCACGGGGGAATGTAAAAAACCAAGTGGGGGCGCGTTGACTGTATTAGAAAGACAGAGGGGCCATATGGGAGTTTTGGTCAAAATTTTATATGTCCGTATTAGAAAAAATACTGTAAAGCGAAACGCCAAAAAAACGGGGCCCTGCTGACATGCATGTGTAGTGTGACCTAAGTGTAAGTAGAAGTAGCAAGCGTTACCTGAAATCTTGCAGGTTTATGAGACAGAAAACAGACACCAGCAATCCTACCATCAGGGAAAACAATTACAGGCTTTGGTTTTACACTCACTTTGCAGAATGGAGTACCTCCCTGGGTGGTTGCTGTCTACCAACCTACTACCTTTCACTTAACAGACTTATTCCCCTATAATTTTTACACTCTTTTGTCCCCTTTGACTTTATACAATTTCATACATTTATTAAACCCGGAACGGTCCAAACGTATATATACGTTAGTACTGCTACTGCCCCAAATGTATATTTATGTTTTATTTTCCTGCCTCCAAATTTGGCACGATTGGCCTGAGATGCCTGGTCAACATAGAATGGGTCTTAATGCTCTGTGTGCTGTATTAAAAAAATCTGGGACCACTTAGTACCTTGTTGGAGCACCAGTTCAAATGAGCGCCAGCTAGAGCAAACAGTGCGGCAAACACCTGGGATTCACTGATTTCATGTAGCATTAACTCTCCCATTTTAGAGGGAAAGTGATATTGACCCCGAGTTTAGTGGCTTTGAGGTGCATGTGGCCATAAGTGGTCAAGGAAATATCAAAACCTTGATAATAACCCATGTGCAACACCCCTTCAGAATGTCTTATAACCTATGCCCTAAGTAAAGAGAAACAATTCTGGAACATGATACGTTTCGACATGCAGGCTAGCTGGCTGGCAGGCTGGCAGGCTGGCTGGCTGGCTGGCTGGCTGGCCGGCCGGCCTGGCTGGCTCTATTTCCGTCTGTCTGTCTGTATCTATGTCTATCTCGGTCTGTCTATCTCTGTCTGTCTGTCTCTGTCTATCTTTGTCTGTCTCTATCTATCTGTCTCTATCTATCTGTCTCTGTCTATCTGTCTCTGTCTATCTGTCTCTGTCTATCTGTCTCTGTCTATCTGTTTCTGTCTATCTCTGTCTCACAGGTACACAAATACAATTATACATAGTGTAAATTACCTAGGATAACCCCAAAAATCCAGACAAAGTGCTATACAGTGGACCCCCGGATTACGATGGCGTTGGATAACAATAAATTCGGAAGACGATACATTTTTCTGTAAAAATAATGGTTCGGTAAATGATGATCCGCTCGGAAAATGCTATTTGTCTTGGGCGCGTACACGGCACAACGCTCCATCCAGAGTCAGTGTGCCATTGTTTAACAGCGATGAGCGCCACCCCGCATTCATACCATACATTTTGTCATTATTCCATTGTTTTTAGTCTTGCAACTGCTAAATAAGCCACCATGGGCCCAGAAAGCTCCTAGTGCCAGCCCTGTGGTAAAGGGCTGAGGGGAGAATGTGTGTTCTTAAGTGATTCAGTGATTCTCGATATGTTATGATATTAAAGCAGCAGGAGTTGATAAAGGCTATAGCACCAGCCAGCGATAAAGTGTAGCATTAACAGTGTAGCAAGTAAGTTAAGCAATTAAGCGATAGAAAAATGACGACATGAAACTTAACTTCTCTAATGTTGTTGGAGTTATATAGGGCGACTGACAACACCGCCATGTGTCTGGCGGCCATCACTATTTAAAGGTATCTTTCAGTGGCCCTTATACACTCAACAACAAAAACCACAACATCATGCATCATGCTTCAAGGGAACTTATTATTATTATTATTATTATTATTATTATTTCTTACTGTTATTATTATTGTTACGTATTATTCTTATTATTATTCTTATTCTTATTATTATTATTATATTCTCCCATGTATCCAAAACATTGCTGGAACCTATAAATACTTTGTATATATTCCTAGACAATAGTAAATGACCAAGGCAGGTGTAAATGTCCACCTGTCAGTGTGTTTCTGGCAATTTGAGTACAAATTCAGTACCTAATATTAGTGTTAGAACAAAGATTGGTTATGAAATGAATATAACTACTATAAATTGTAATTATCAGAACATAAAAATTATATAAAATATAAAACGAGAAAAAAAAAGGTATATCGGCAACACTTCTGCAAGCGGCAGGACTCAATGCTGCCATCAGGTGAGCATCCAGTGCCAACTTCTCGGCCTCATATCTTGGTAAATACTGACCCTAATTTTTTTTTTTTTTGCCTATAACACTTAGAAAAATGTGCTCTTTATTTCTATATAAAAAAATTTGGGGCACTGGGCGAGCAAATGTATATACAGCAGACCGTCATTTTAGCGCAAGATTATGTTGGACGTTAGGAATTGCACAACTGAAGAATTGCGGCACATTATCTAACACGATGTAAAAATGATATTACACGGCGTGGGAGGGAAAATTTTTAGGGCGGTCGCCCGCAGTGGGTTAAACCATTGAGTCTGTGGGGGAGTACTACTGCTATCCACCACCACCCTCACCCACCCACGCATACCTCCCAGCGTTCAGTTTGGTTCATTCGCGTGCAGGACGACAATAATCGGGAAGGTCGCTGTGTTTATTTACAGTCATCCCTCCGTTTTCGTGTTTAATCCGTTCCTGAAACACACGAAAACTGAAACCATTTTCCCCATAAGAAATAATGGAAATTCAATTAATCCGTTCCAGAAACCCAGAAGTTTGGAAAAAAAAATTTTGGGGGGCCTTAAAGATAGATTTACATGCACAAATGAATGAAATGAATGTGGCACTTACCCATACTGAAGACTGATGTTGCTGGATGGAAGAGAGATAGGAGGGGAGAGGGTAGAGACCCTAATTTTTGGAAGGGGAATCCCCCTCCATAAGGACTCTAGGTACCAAGTCCTCATCTGGGGTCACTTCCCTTCTTTGTCTTTTAATCCCACTAGGACCAGCTTGAGAGTCACTGCAAACCTGTGGCACTAAATATCTCTCCAGAGAGCTCTGTGTCTGGCGGCTCTTTAAAATGTCCCTAAAATGGGACATGGAATTGTCATTGTAAAAGTAGCCAGCACGGATTGCAACATCTTTGTCAGGGTGATGTTCCTCCACAAATGATTGCACCCTACTCCACATTCCACAAATCTCCTTAATCTCTGAAGAAGGCACCTTACATCTCTCTTCCTCCACTGAAGCAATTTCCTCAGATCTGTTTTGTTGTTGTTGCAGCTCAAGCTCTTGCAGCTCTTCAGTGGTTAGATCTTCATTGTGGTTCTCCACCAACTCTTCCACATCTTGCCACTCCATCAACCCCATGCAATTCCCCAATGCCACAATACTTTCCACAACTTCCACAGGCTCCTCAGGGCCAGCCCCAAACCCTTCAAAATCCCTCTCTGGGACACAATCTGGCCACAACTTTCTCCAAGCAGAGTTCATCGTCCTGGAAGTCCTCCCTGCCAAGCTTTATCTATAAGGCCTATGCAATGGAAGATATCAAAGTGTTCCTTCCAGAACTCTTTAGGGTCAATTTAGTGTCATTGGTCACATCAAAACACCTTTGAAACATTGCTTTGGTGTACAGTTTTGAAGTTTGCAATGACCTACTGGTCCATGGGCTGGAGGAGGAGTGGTGTTAGGAGGCAAGAACTTCACTGTTACAAATTTGAAATCCTTAGACATTTGGTCGTCCAAGTCTTGAGGATGACCAGGAGCATTATCCATTACCAGGAGGCACTTAAGTGGCAATTTAGTCTCCAATAGATACTTCTTCACACTAGGGCCAAACACTTGATTAAACCATTCAGGAAAATTTCCTAGTGACCCATGCCTTAGATTAGACTTCCAAAACACACACAATTTACTCTTGTCAACACTGAGTTCCTGAACACTCTGGGATTTTCAGAGTGATACACCAGTAAAGGCTTCACTTTAAAATCCCCATGCGTTACCACACAACATGAGAGTTAGCCTGTTTTCATAGGCTTGTGTCCTCGCATTGCCTTTTCCTCCTGCGTGATGTAGGTCCTCCTTGGCATTTTCTTCCAAAAGAGGGCTGTTTCGTCACAATTAAACACTTGTTGGGGTTTGAAATTTTCAGCCTCTACATATTTTTTAAAGTCGCGCACAAATTTTTCAGCCCCTTGTTTATCTGAACTGGCACCCTCACCATGCCTTACAACACTGTGTATGCCAGTTCACCTATTAAATTTTTCGAACCAGCCTTTGCTGGCCTTAAATTCATCAACATCAACATCACTGGTTCCAGGCATTTTCTTGACAAGATCGGCATGCAACTGCCCTTTTCACGTATGATGGATTGCACAACACAATCACCCACTAGCAGTTTTTGGTTTATCCACAGCAACAACAATTTCTCCATATTTTCTATTGTTTGTGATCTCTGTTTAGTTATTGTATTCACCCCTTTCGCAACATTAGCTTCAGTGATTGCTTTTCTCTTATACACAATGGAACCGATGGTTGTTGGGGCTTTCTTGTATATCCTGGCGAGCTGGCAATACATACACCACTATCATATTTTTCTATTATTTCTTTCTTCAGTTCTATGGTGTTCCTCACTTTCTTTACCAAAGAAGTGGCACTAGGAGCTTTCTTTGGGCCCATGGTAGCTTATTTAGTAGTCACCACAATAATCAAGGCCCAAAACAATGAATTGTTAATAAATGTTTTGTATAAACTCCTGGGGTGATGTTCACTCAAGCGTAAACAATGCTAGACTGCGGACAATGTGCGTGGGAGGTGCGTAGGTGGTGGCCTACGGCCCGTATGTCGCGACACTGGTGGACAGGTTTCCGGACCGAGCACGCGGAGGAAATCACACGAAAACAGAGGTCAATTTTCACGAAAAACTACCGAAAACTGAAATACGAAAACAGAGATACGAAAACGGAGGGATGACTGTACATACATTTTCTCATTTTTGTTGCATTTTCATAAATCTACCAAGCAATCATGGCACCCAGTAAGCATACAAGTGCTTCAGCAAGTGACAAGAAAAGGTTTAAGCATTCAAGTCTAGGAATTGCAAAGTTTGAGTGACTGACTGACTTACTGACTTACTGAATGACTTGACTGACTTACTGAATGACTTGACTGACTTACTGAATGACTTGACTGACTTACTGAATGACTTGACTTACTGAATGCTTGCTTACTTACTGAATGACTTGACTGACTTTCTGAATGACTTAAAGTTAGACCTCAATACAACCATCGACTTCAGTTCCAGAACCTCTACCATCCACCTCAGCCCAGTAGGGCCACAGCATAACTCTCCACTCTCTTCACAATCTTCCACAAACACCAGCACCCACAATTTAAGTTAAATACTATTATTTATGTTATATTTGTAATCTTAAGCAGTAAAAACGTAATACATCACGATAATGAACTACAATAACACATTCACTTTCATTTTTGTAAGATCTGTTGATCTAAAAAAAACTTGTTTGGCTTTTTGGGGACTCAGAGGAACGTAACCCTATTTTTCCCATTAGTTCTTTAACCCTTAAACTGTCCACACGTAGATATACGTTTACGTGCGTAGCTGACCGAACGTAGAGCTACGTTTTATTTTTCATTCCTTCAAATTTAGTGCGATAGGCCTGAGTCGCCTAGACATAAGAGAATGGGTCTGCGCCCTCAGTGTGCGCAGTATAAAAAAAATCTGGGACCACTTAGTACCTTGTGGGAGCACCAGTTCGATTGAGTGCCAGCTAGAGCAAATCGTGTGGCAAACACCAGGGATTCAATGATGTTATGTCGCATTAACACTCCCCTTGTAAGGGGAAAGTAAAAATAGGTTAGATAAATACATGAGTGGCTGTGGGTGGGTGTGAGTTGGACCTGACTAGCTTGTGCTACTAGGTCTGATGCCATGCTCCTTCCTTCAGAGGATCTGACCTGACTAGGTGGGTCATTGGTCTAAGTTGGAGGGTGACATGGAAATGCCTTGCATGGGCCAGTAGGCCTGCTGCAGTGTTCCTTCTTTCTTATGTTCTTATGTATTCGGCAGGCTGGCTGGCTTTGGCTGTCTCTGGCTGTCTCTCTGTCTATAACTCTATCTGTCCATATCTTTGTCTGTCTATATCTTTGTCTGTCTATATCTTTGTCTATATCTTTGTCTGTCTATATCTTTATCTGTCTATATCTTTGTCTGTCTATATCTTTGTCTGTCTATATCTTTGTCTGTCTATATCTTTGTCTGTCTATATCTTTGTCTGTCTATATCTTTGTCTGTCTATATCTTTGTCTGTCTATATCTTTGTCTGTCTATATCTTTGTCTGTCTATATCTTTGTCTGTCTATATCATTGTCTGTCTATATCTTTGTCTGTCTATATCTTTGTCAGTCTATATATCTATCTATATCTATATGTCCTATATCTCTGTCTCTCTCTCACATGTACACATAAGTACAGTTATTAAACACAGTGTAAATTACCTAGGATAACCCAAAAATTCCAGGCAAAGTGCTATACAATGCTTGTAGATATAATACATAATAAGCATGGAAACCCCTGGCAAGTAATACGCATCGTCACTTCTAATTTATTAACCTTCTTCAGTAAAGCTTTTGAGGCTGTTGACCACGATAAAGAATTCGATATTGTTTATTTAGACTTTAGTAAGGCTTTTGATAGAGTACCACATGGTACTCAATGCCTCATGGCATTGGGGAAAAAGTGCTGTCATGGATCGAGTCATGGCTCACCAATAGGAAGCAGAGAGTGTGCATAAATGGGGTTAAATCTGAATGGGGACTTGTAACAAGTGGTGTTCCACAGGGATCAGTCTTAGGCCCGTTGTTATTTATAATATATATCAATGACCTTGACGAGGGAATTACTAGTGATATGAGCAAATTTTCCGACGACACGAAGATAGGTAGGATAATTGATTCAAACATAGATGTCATAGAACTTCAGGAAGATTTAGACAAACTTAATTCGTGGTCAGAAAAGTGGCAGATGCAGTTCAATGTAGATAAATGCAAGGTTCTGAAGCTCGGGAGTGTCCATACAAGCACTTATAAGTTAAATAACGTAGAACTTAGCCATACAGATTGCGAGAAGGACTTGGGGGTGATGGTAAGCAGCAACCTTAAACCAAGACAGCAATGCCTAGCATACGTAATAAGGCAAATAGATTACTGGGATTTATATCAAGAAGTGTTAGCAACAGAAGTCCAGAGGTTATATTACAGCTTTATACATCATTAGTAAGGCCTCACCTAGATTACGCAGCTCAGTTCTGGTCTCCATATTACAAAATGGACATAAATTCATTAGAAAACATTCAGTGTAGAATGACTAAATTAATACATAGCATTAGAAATCTTCCTTACGAAGAAAGATTGAAGACCCTTAAATTACATTCACTTGTAAGACATAGAATGAGGAGACATGATCGAGGTATACAAGTGGAAAATGGGATTAACAAGGGGATATATATAAGGTCTTGAGGATATCTCTCAGAGAACCCACAATAATGGATTCAAGTTAGATAAGTTTAGATTTAAAAGGATATAGGAAAGTATTGGTTTGGAAATAGGGAAGTTGATGAGTGGAACAGTCTGCCTAGTAGGGTTATTGAAGCTAGGACCTTGGGTAGTTTCAAATTTAGGTTGGATAAATTCATGAGTGAGAGGGGTTGGATTTGAGTGGGACTCGCACATGAGTAAATAGAATTATCAAAACTTATTTCTTGGGTAGCATTGAAAATTGGTTGAGCAAATATTCTGTTAGTGGGACGGATTGTGAAGGACTTGCCTAGTATGGGCCAACAGGCCTGCTGCAGTGTTCCTCCTTTCTTATGTTCTTATGTGTATAATACCTGTTGGCTTACGAGACGCACTCTGAGACTGAGACAAGCAGACGGAAAGACATACACAGGCAGACAGATAAGCAGAGTTAGACAGACATAAGCAGAGCTAGACAAACAGACAGATAGATAGACAGACAGACAGAGAGATAGACAGACAGAGAGATACAGACAGATAGACAGACAGAGAGATACAGACAGATAGACAGACAGATAGACAGACAGATAGACATACAGATAGACAGACATACTGATAGACAGACACAGATAGACAGACAGACAGACACAGATATTGAAAAAGGGAGGGTTCCCTCCAGCACTGCTGACATTTATCAAATGTCACTGGGCTGTCAAGAGTTATCTGACACTTGTCAACACACCATTCTTCAAGGAGTTTCATATATACTCCAGGATGTCTAAAACATTGCTGGGACCTATAAATACTTCGTATATAATTATAGACAATAGTAAATGACCAAGGAAGGTGAAACTGTTCACCTGTTGGTGTGATTGTGACTATTTGAGTACTATTTCAGTACATAATATGTGTTAGAACAAAGATTGGCTATGAAATCACAAGAACTATTGTAAATTGTAATTATCAGAACATAAAAATTATATAAATTACAATAAAAACTAGAAAAAAAGTATATCGGCATTACTTCTGCAAGCGGCAGGACTTAATGTTGCCGTCAGGTGAGCATCCAGTACCAAATTGGCGGGCTTATATCTCGGTAAGTACTGGCCCAAAAAATTTTTTTTAGCCTATCCTGTTTATAAAAATGTGCTCTTCATTTAAAAAAAAAAATGATTTTTTTTTTTTTCAAAATATTCGGTCAGCTATGCGAGTGAACGTATATCTACGTGTGGACAGTTTAAGGGTTACTTATCTAACACAATGTTTTCAGGAACGTAACTACCGTGCTAAATCACGGTCTACTGTATACATTTGGACCGTTTATGGGTTAAATAAAAGCACTAAACACTCCAAAACTATATCCCCACCTGCTTTTAACATTTCTATCTGGAATTTGTATGTATTTATAAGTAGAAAAAATGGTGTTCTGCTTTCCGGCGATGTCCACTTTCTGGCGGTAGCCTGGAACCTGACCTGCCGTATAAGTGGGCCTTTACTGTACAGTCATCCCTTGGTTTTCGATTTTAATCCATTCCAGATGGATCAGCTAAAACCAAAACTATTTTCCCCATAAGAAATAATGGAAATTCAATTAATCCGTTCCAGAAACCCAGAAGTTTGTAAAAAAAAATTTGGGGGGGGCCTTAAAGATAGATTTACATGCACAAATGAATGAACTCTATGTGGCACTTACCTTTATTGAAGACTGATGTTGCTGGATGGAAGAGAGGGAGGAGGGGAGAGGGAAGAGACCCTAATTTTTGGAAGGGAAATCCCCCTCCATAAGGACTCTAGGTACCAAGTCCTCATCTGGGGTCACTTCTCTTCTTTGTCTTTTAATCCCACTAGGACCAGCTTGAGAGTCACTGCACACCTGTGGCACTAAATATCTCTCCAGAGAGCTCTGTGTCTGGCGGCTCTTTAAAATGTCCCTAAAATGGGACATGGCATTGTCATTGTAAAAGTAGCCAGCACGGATTGCAACATCTTTCTCAGGGTGATGTTCTTCCACAAATGAATGAACCCTACTCCACATTCCACAAATCTCCTTAATCTCTGAAGAAGGCACCTTACATCTCTCTTCCTCCACTGAAGCAATTTCCTGAGTTGTGGTTTGATGTTGTTGCAGCTCAAGCTCTTGCAGCTCTTCAGTGGTTAGATCTTCATTGTGGTCCTCCACCAACTCTTCCACATCCTGGCTACTCACATCCAACCCCATGCAATTCCCCAATGCCACAATACTTTCCACAACTTCCATAGGCTCCTCAGGGTCAGCCCCAAACCCTTCAAAATCCCTCTCTGGGACACAATCTGGCCACAACTTTCTCCAAGCAGAGTTCATCGTCCTGGAAGTCACTCCCTGCCAAGCTTTATCTATAAGGCCTATGCAATGGAAGATATCGAAGTGATTCTTCCAGAACTCTTTTAGGGTCAATTTCGTGTCATTGGTCACATCAAAGCACCTTTGAAACATTGCTTTGGTGTACAGTTTTTTGAAGTTTGCAATGACCTGCTGGTCCATGGGCTGGATGAGAGGAGTGGTGTTAGGAGGCAAGAACTTCACTGTTACAAATTTGAAATCCTTAGACATTTGGTCTTCCAAGTCTCGAGGATGAGCAGGAGCATTGTCCATTACCAGGAGGCACTTAAGTGGCAATTTATTGTCCAATAGATATTTCTTCACACTGGGGCCAAACACTTGATTAAACCATTCCAGAAAAATTTCCCTAGTGACCCATGCTAAGAGTTAGAGCTAAGGAAGGGGTAGCAATAATGTTGAAGGATCAGTTATGGAAGGAGAAGAGGGAATATAAATGTGTAAATTCAAGGATTATGTGCATTAAAATAAGGGTCGGATGCGAAAAGTGGGTCATAATAAGCGTGTATGCACCTGGAGAAGAGAGGAGTGTAGAGGAGAGAGAGAGATTTTGGGAGATGTTAAGCGAATGTATAGGAACTTTTGAACCAAGTGAGAGAGTAATTGTGGTAGGGGACCTAAATGCTAAAGTAGGAGAAACATGTAGAGAGGGTGTGGTAGGTAAGTTTGGGGTGCAAGGTGTAAATGATAATGGGAGCCCTTTGATTGAACTTTGTATAGAAAGGGGTTTAGTTATAGGTAACACATATTTTAAGAAAAAGAGGATAAATAAGTATACAAGATATGATGTAGGGCGTAATGACAGTAGTTTGTTGGACTATGTATTGGTAGATAAAAGACTGTTGAGTAGACTTCAGGATGTACATGTTTATAGAGGGGCCACAGATATATCAGATCACTTTTTAGTTATAGCTACAGTGGGAGTAAAAGGTAGATGGGATACAAGGAAAATAGAAGCAGTAAGTAAGAGAGAGGTGAAGGTTTATAAACTAAAAGAGGAGGCAGTTAGGGTAAGATATAAACAACTATTGGAGGATAGATGGGCTAGTGAGAGTGTAGGCAATAGGGTCGAAGATGTATGGGGTAGATTTAAAAATGTAGTGTTAGAGTGTTCAGCAGAAGTTTGTGGTTACAGGCGAGTGGGTGCGGGAGGGAAGAAGAGCGATTGGTGGAATGATGATGTAAAGAGAGTAGTAAGGGAGAAAAAGTTAGCATATGAGAGGTTTTTACAAAGTAGAAGTGATGCAAGGAGGGAAGAGTATATGGAGAGAAAAAGAGAGGTTAAGAGAGTGGTGAAGCAATGTAAAAGAGAGCAAATGAGAGAGTGGGTGAGATGTTATCAACAAATTTTGTTGAAAATAAGAAAAGTTTTGAGTGAGATTAATAAGTTGAGGAAGCCTAGGGAACAAATGGATTTGACAGTTAAAAATAGGAGAGGAGGTTATTAAATGGAGAGTTAGAGTATCGGGAAGATGGAGGGAATATTTTGAGGAGTTGTTAAATGTTGATGAAGATAGGAAGCTGTGATTTCGTGTATAGGGCAAGGAGGAATAACATCTTGTAGGAGTGTGGAAGAGCCAGTTGTGAGTGTGGGGAAGTTCGTGAGGCAGTGGGTAGAATGAAAGGGGTAAGGCAGCTGGGATTGATGGGATAAAGATAGAAATGTTAAAAGCAGGTGGGGATATATTTTTGGAGTGGTTAGTACTATTATTTAATAAATGTATGGAAGAGGGTAAGGTACCTAGGGATTGGCAGAGAGCGTATATTGTTCCTTTGTATAAAGGCAAAGGGGACAAAAGAGAGTGCAAAAATTATAGGGGAATAAGTCTGTTGAGTGTACCTGGTAAAGTGTATGGTAGAGTATTATTGAAAGAATTAAGAGTAAGACAGAAAGCAGGATAGCAGATGAACAAGGGGGTTTTAGGAAAGGTAGGGGTGTGTAGACCAAGTGTTTACAGCAAAACATATAGGTGAACAGTTTTGGATAAGGGTAAAGAGGTTTTTGTGGCATTTATGGATTTGGAAAAGGCGTATGATAGGGTGGATAGGGGGCAATGTGGCAGATGTTGCAGGTGTATGGAATAGGAGGTAGGTTACTGAAAGCAGTGAAGAGTTTTTATGAGGACAGTGAGGCTCAAGTTAGAGTGTGTAGGAGGGAGGGGACTATTTCCCAGTAAAAGTGGGCCTTAGACAAGGATGTGTGATGTCACCGTGGTTGTTCAATATATTTATAGATGGGGTTGTAAGAGAAGTGAATGCGAGGTCTTGGCAAGAGGTGTGGGGTTAAAGATAAAGAATCAAATACAAAGTGGGAGTTGTCACAGTTGCTTTTTGCTGATGACACTGTGCTTTTGGGAGATTCTGAAGAGAAGTTGCAGAGGTTGGTGGATGAATTTGGTAGGGTGTGTAAAGAAGAAAATTGAAAGTGAATATAGGAAAGAGTAAGGTGATGAGGATAACAAAAGATTAGGTGACGAAGATTGGATATCAGATTGGAGGGAGAGAGTATGGAGGAGGTGAATGTATTCAGATATTTGGGAGTGGACATGTCAGCAGATGGGTCTATGAAGGATGAGGTGAATCATAGAATTGATGAGGAAAAAGGGTGAGTGGAGCACTTCGGAGTCTGTGGAGACAAAGAACTTTGTCCATGGAAGTAAAGAAGGGAATGTATGAGAGATTAGTTATACCAACACTCTTATATGGGTGTGAAGCATGGGTGATGAATGTTGCAACAGGCGAAGGCTGGAGGCAGTGGAGATGTCATGTCTGAGGTCAATGTGTGGTGTGAATATAATGCAGAGAATTCGGAGTTTGGAAATTAGGAGGAGGTGCGGATTACAAAACTATTATCCAGAGAGCTGAGGAGGGGTTGTTGAGGTGGTTCGGACATGTAGAGAGAATGGAGCGAGACAGAATAACCGGAGTGTATAAATCTGTAGTGGAGGAAGGCGGGGTAGGGTCGGCCTAGGAAAGGTTGGAGGAGGGTAAAGAGTTTTGTGTGCGAGGGCTTGGACTTCCAGCAAGCATGTGTGAGCGTATTTGATAGGAGTGAATGGAGACAAATGGTTTTAATACTTGACGTGCTGTTGGAGTGTGAGCAAGGTAACATTTATGAAGGGATTCAGGAAACCGGCAGGCGGACTTGAGTCCTGGAGATGGGAAGTACAGTGTCTGCACTCTGAAGGAGGGTGTTAATGTTGCAGTTTTATAACTGTAGTGTAAAGCACCCCTCTGGCAAGACAGTGATGGAATGAATGATGATGAAAGTTTTTTTTTGGGCCACCCTGCCTTGGTGGGAATCGGCCGATGTGTTAAAAAAATCACACACAATTTACTCTTGTCAACACTGTATTTCTTGAACACTCTGGGATTTTCAGAGTGATACACCAGTAAAGGCTTCACTTTGAAATCCCACTAGCATTACCACACAACATTAAGTTACCCTGTCTTTCATAGGCTTGTCCTCGCATTGCCTTTTCCTCCTGCGTATGTAGGTCCTCCTTGGCATTTTCTTCCAAAAGAGGCCTGTTTTGTCACAATTAAACACTTGTTGGGGTTGGAATTCTTCTGCCTCTACATATTCTTTAAAGTCACACACAAATTTTTCAGCCCCATGTTTATCTGAACTGGCACCCTCACCATGCCTTACAACACTGTGTATGCCACTTCGCTTCTTGAAGTTTTCGAACCAGCCTTTGCTGGCCTTAAATTCATCAACATCAACACTGGTTTCAGTCATTTTCTTGACAAGATCGGCATGCAACTGCCTTGCTTTTTCACATATGATTGATTGCACAACACTATCACCCGCTAGCAGTTTTTGGTTTATCCACACCAATAACAATTTCTCCATATTTTCAATTGTTTGTGATCTCTGTTTCACTATCGTATTCACCTCTTTCGCAACATTAGCTTCCGTGATTTCTTTTCTCTTCGCCACAATGGAACTGATGGTTTACCTGGAGATGGTTGATGGGTTTTTCTTGTATATCCTGGTGAGCTCGGCAATACGTACACAACTATCATATTTTTCTATTATTTCTTTCTTCATTTCTACGGTGTTCCTCACTTTCTTTACCAAAGTACTGGTACTAGGAGCTTTCTTTGGGCCTATGGTAGCTTATTTAGTAGTCACACACAATAATCAAGAGCCAAAAACAATGAATTGTTAATAAATGTTTTGTATGAACTCCTGGGGTGATGTTCATTCAAGCATAAACAATGCTAGACTGTGTGACAATGTGTGTGGGAGGTGTGTGGGTTGCGGGCCTACGGCCTTTGTATGTGCGCGGCACTGGTGTACAGGTTCCGTACCATCGGCAACAACTGAGACAATTTTTCCACGAAAAAAGTGATCGAAAACCAAAATCGGTGAAAACTGAGACAATCGAAAACCAAGGGATGACTGTAGTATTTCCAAAATTACAGTTTGCACACAAAATAGTCATTCTATTATGTACATAGTTTATGTGTATTGTCAGTGTAAACTAATAACAAATTTCTGGCAAGCAGTAGTGGGCAGTAACATAAGTTAAAAGAAATTAAAGAATAGACCTAAAGGAAAATAATGGGATGGGTCCTCATGTTAAAGCCATTCTTTATATAAACCAGTTTAGGAAGAGAGATAAAGAATATCTAATGAATAAAGAAAATGAGGAGGAAAATTATTCTTATATCGATAATATGGTAGCAATACAATCTTCATCTGATATATTCAAATGAATTGTTTTTACTGTTACCATTAAGAATGTATCAAATGTATCTATGTACCTATGTAAATTAATAGTCATGATTAATATTCAAATTAATAGTCATAATATAAATAAGTGCCTATTACTATAACACTGATTTAGCTAGTACTGTAACATTGATGTAGTTATTACTGTAACATTGATGTAGCTATTACTTTAAGATGATCGTCTCTTTAATGTTAGTAAGTCAGTTTATTCCTTGTACAGTGGACCCCGGTTTACGAAAGGTTTAGATAACGAAAAAATTGGAAAACGAAAGTTTTTCGCAATCGGATAGCGAAAAAGCTCGGTTAGCGAAAAAATATTAGACCTGTCCACCTGCTCCGCGCCTGGCCTGCGCTTGTGCAGGATGCCAGTGAAGCGTTGTTTACCATTGAGAGAACATTACCCAGAGCGCTCTTTCAAACATTCACAATAAATTTGTTGTGTTTATCGGTGGTTTAGTGATTGTCACTGAAATAAGTCACCATGGGTCCAAGAAGCTTCCCAGTGGCACCCCAGTGGTAGCATTCATGCAGGAGTGTAGCATTCATGCAGGGAGTGTAGCATTCATGCAGGGAGTGTAGCATTCATGCAGGGAGTGTAGCATTCATGCAGGGAGTGTAGCATTCATGCAGGGAGTGTAGCATTCATGCAGGGAGTGTAGCATTCATGCAGGGAGTGTAGCATTCATGCAGGAGTGTAGCAGGCATGCAGGGAGTGTAGCAGGCATGTAGGGAGTGTAGCAGGGATGCAGGGAGTGTAGCAAGCATGCAGGGAGTGTAGCAGGCATGCAGGGAGTGTAGCATTCATGCAGGGAGTGTAGCAGGCATGCAGGGAGTGTAGCATTCATGCAGGGAGTGTAGCATTCATGCAGGGAGTGTAGCATTCATGCAGGAGTGTAGCAGGCATGCAGGGAGTGTAGCATTCATGCAGGAGTGTAGCAGGCATGCAGGAGTGTAGCATTCATGCAGGAGTGTAGCATTCATGCAGGGAGTGTAGCATTCATGCAGGGAGTGTAGCATTCATGCAGGGAGTGTAGCAGGCATGCAGGAAGTGTAGCAGGCATGCAGGGAGTGTAGCAGGCATACAGGGAGTGTAGCAGGCATGCAGGGAGTGTAGCAGGCATGCAGGGAGTGTAGCAGGCATGCAGGGAGTGTAGCAGGCATGCAGGGAGTGTAGCAGGCATGCTACACCTAACATCTCACACTCAACACCTGAGCACCTAACATCTCACTCAACACCTGAGCACCTAACATCTCACACTCAACACCTGAGCACCTAATATCTCAATCTCACACTCAACACCTGAGCCCCTAACATCTCACACTCAACACCTGAGCACCTAACATCTCACACTCAACACCTGAGCACCTAATATCTCACAGAGACAGAGGCATGACCATGGCTCCTCGCCCCTTAATACACTATATTTCATTAATACACTATATATGATGGCTCAAACCTCTCTATATATCATCTAGAACATGAATGTTGTATTGTAATAAAGACAGTTGTCATCACCTCTGTAAGAGACGAGAAACAACACAAGTAATGGATTTTTCTTTCTTTGTTTGTTTGGTTTATCAGGGCCACTGACAGCATAAGCCGTATCGAGTCCGACTTATAGATGACACCGGGAAGATTTGTTGCCCAAAGCTGGACCATGAAAGAAAAGGTAAGTAAGTTTATTCAGGTATACACAAATACAGTTACATAGATTAGCATACATAGCAGCATGTGTAGAAAACCTAGGATACCCCAAAAAAGTCAGACAAAGTGACTTATTTTCACTGGGGTCCTTTTAATACCTTATTATTATACTATAAAGGAAATTATAGAAACTTGTTTTGGGACTGCCTTCTTGTAAGCTGCACTTTGAGCAAGCACTGTTGACACCGACACTCTGAGACGCTTCTCTCAGACTTACAAGTGGCTATGGGACAAATTTCTAGCTAACTGCAGGAAAAAGAATTCCCCACTACATGCACGATACTGAAAGGTTTTAACTTACTTGATGGAGTGGACATGTGGCTCCTAGTCTTCCTAAGCTATAACCCCCTCCAAACACCATGTGAAGGGAAGAGTCTTAATCTGCAAATTAAGTGGTAATTAGTGTCCTGCCTGCACCTCAGAGTTCCCTGGTTACAAAGGATATCCCTTAAGCAATATATGCAGTAAGTGACACTAGCTTCTAGACTAATACTTAAGGGGGATTGCCCACAATTATTACCTTATAGTGGGCATTCGCCCGCTCATAACCCACAGCTCAAATAACCCCACCTTACTCCGAATATCGCCGGCCAGCTATACTAAGAGAAATGCAGAGTATATTATCTTACTGCGGGAGCCTGGGCCAGAGACGAATCCACAGTACGTCGGGAAGCCTCTGTGATTCTTGGTTCCCAGGCAAGTATTTTAAAGACATGTAGGGGACCGAGCTCTAGCTCTTAGTACCCTGTTAACACCACGATGTCCAAGTCAAGAAGAAAGAAGTGGCGCTCTCTCCCGCTTAGATTCAAGTGTGGAGCTGCCAGTTTTCTCTAGTTAACATAACCTAATGCTCGCCTATTCAGGCCTTAAAACTACCTATGTTAGGGTGCTAGAGCTACATTATTAATATCTAACGTTGCCTCAATAATCCTAATATTAGTTGCTTACTG
Source organism: Cherax destructor (assembly GCA_009830355.1). Classification (NCBI taxonomy): domain Eukaryota; kingdom Metazoa; phylum Arthropoda; class Malacostraca; order Decapoda; family Parastacidae; genus Cherax; species Cherax destructor. The sequence goes on from WNWK01030880.1 coordinate 17,714, forward strand.
TATAAACTTTCCTAGGCTTTCCTAGGAGAATAAATCTATCAATTAAAATGTACACAATTGTTACCTCCGCCAACTTCAATGTGTGTGTATAAACTATACCACGGGTGGGGTTCGAACCCGCGGTCAGAGAGTCTCAAAACTCCAGACCGTCACGTAAGCCACTACCTGGAGTCTACCTGGAGAGAATTCCAGGTGTGGGAATTGTGAGAGATAGTCTATCTGGGACACCGCCACTAGCAATAAACAAACTCCCAGGGAGATGACCGACTCGTATAAATTTTACCAGTCATTCCCTTTAAGGTATGTGAGAACTTTACCCGTTCCTGGCCGCACCGAGGTACCTTCAATATTCTCGTAAGCCCACTGCACTCTGGACCAGTATAAATAAATCTGAGAAGATCATTTATTATAGCTATATTACGTTAAATTTAAGTGGACTGTATTGGTTGTTGAACAACTGATCACACGGAGAAGAGGTAGAGAACACATAGTTCAATTAACATGACCAACACTCACCTAATTAACAGCATCATAGCGGTGTATCGTAGATCGTTGACCTAGCTAAAGTACATCTACTGTGCGTAACAATATCATTGGCCAATAACAAAGTCGACAACAGAGTACTTAGCTTTAGATGAGGGAGTCGTTCCGTTGTTGGCGTCCTACTGCGATCTGATTCGATCGCGATGGTGTTAGCTGTCTCGTCGAGTCAAGGAAGGTTAATTTCCGTACACTCTTATACGCCCACGAGACCGAGCGTTAGTTAACATGTGGTTGGTCGGGTAGCGAATCAGATCCTCTCACTAATCCGACCGTTTGTACTGTTTATACATATAACTTTACATATTACGTGTATCCTGGCTTAATGCCCCACTAGTTTATACACATTCACAGTCTCGATACTTGAATTTCGAGTAGATAACTTGCGATATGTTAGTTCATTTCAATCACATCCAATATGGCGGTCGGGGTATGGCGTACCCAAGCCAGACCCGGTCGCTACAATCAACCCCTGATTATTTACAACTCGGTTTCACTACATTCACCATTTCCCACAGTTCATCGAATATATTACAGTCTCTTCTAAGATGAACTCCCTGCATCAGGGTTACGACTTTATCCTGCCGTATGGTTATTTCACTCAGTTCAAATAGGCCTATGACGCGTCACACGCCGGCGGCCCACATTATTTCACAATTATTGTCCTATTACTGGACCTCCTGGACCGATTGTCCCACTTGATATTCCCCCGTCACTGGATATTCCTCCACATTACGAAAGAGGTAATTAAATCCGATTTGGTGGGCGGAATCTCCAAATTCGACAGGCCATCCCATCACCTGATCGGGTCGGTAGGCTCCCAGTTCACTCTCGGCCTATTCCCCTCATGCCGCCTCCCCGCCCAGCTGCCCAGGCATCTCGCGCATGCGTGTGAATTCGTTGGTTCTTTTCAGTTAATGTTAAGCCAACAACAACACAGCAATGATATCTATTCATATTGGAAAGTTTATCAGTACAACTTTCGGAAAATACCAATATTAGGAATAATATTAGGAGAGAAATAAATAATGAAAATGATAGCTATAGGAATGCAGTTAGAAGCCTGGTAGATCTAAAACCCATATGATAACATGAACACAGATAAGCATGTTTATGGAGCCACATGCAATGTGAACAGTTTGACTGATTGTAGTGGCCAGGCTTAAACTAGGCTACAAACTTCTGGCAGTTTGGGAGACACACGATGATGATCAAACAAAATGAAATTATGTGATCAGGCATATGGTCACTGTCTGAAACTATGTGTAATTGTCCACTTATTGGGAATACAGAGATAGACAGTATAATAATCTATGTGACATGTCAAATATCTTATTAATGAAAATAAGATAAAAGGTATATTAACAACTTCCCTAAATTTGTTTGTAACAGATAAGTGAACTGTAGATATAAATCCATATGTACAATTGTTAACCCTTTTGGGCTAGTTCCTAGGCCTTTTGTGGTATCCATATGCTCTTGCCTACCGCCCACAGGATGGATATGGGTGCACAATAAACAAACCACTTCTTTGGAAAATCTAAATCTAATCAGCTATCAAAACTTTGAGGCCCAGTCCCTGGCCCCATTATGTACCTCTATAATTTTTGACTAGCCCACAGGATGGGTATGGGGTGCATAATAAAGATATTAAACTAACTAAAACACCGAAAGTTTGTAAAACGTTCGTATCATCAAGCCTTCGAAAAAATTTAAATTCCTACCTTTAAAAATTGTGGTGTGTGTACTCACCCATTTGTGGTTGCAGGGGGCGATGTGTGTGTGTGTGTGTGTATATATATATATATATATATATATATATATATATATATATATATATATATATATATATATATATATAATGTAAAGTATATATCGGTAATTTGTTTCCAGAAAATTTAAATACGCTAATTGCAGTTCAGGAAGTATTCTAGATTAAATAATTATACGATGTCTTAGCTCGTTGAACCAGTGAGAATGAGAGAGAGAAGAGAGAGAGAATATACATGAATTAATGTTTGATTGAATAAGAGAAATGGTAACGGAGGAAGAAATATAAAAATAGCAAAACACAGGTTTACTTTTTATAATTGTCTTATAATAGTAGCTTGTGTGTAGATTAACCAGGATAATGCAGTAACGTCATACAATGTGACTACGCTTGGTTAAACACAAACTAACATATGTGTACATTAATAATATCTTTATTTCTATAAGTACAAGGTATACAGACCATAGCTGACATCAATGACATACTACTGTATAGAAAGACCCTTGTTATGCTGAGCATTTCCGCAAATTAGGTCAGTTTTGTCCCAGGATGCGACCCACACCAGTCTAATAACACCCAGGTACCCTTTTTACTGATGGGTGAGATAGACAACCGGTGTAAAGAAACACGCCCAATGTTTCTACCCTCGCCGGGAATCGAACCGAAATCTCAGCGTGTGAAGCGGGGCTTTAGCCACCAGGCCACGGGACCCCAAACTAACTTCCATAACACTGGTATACCCTCAAGACCTTTGTAAAAACTTAAATAAAGCTTACACAACAACCCCACATGAAGAAAGAGAGACGACGTTTGGTCCGGCTTGGACCATTTACAAAGTCACACTAACACAAAAAACAGGTAGAGGAAGTCTGCTGGCCTATATATAACCCCTTCTACCTGTTCTTTGTGACAGTGTGACTTTGTAAATGGTCCAAGACGGACCGAAACTCGTTAAGCTCCCCTCTTCTATGTGCGGGTTGTGTGTGTGTTGTTCCAGTCCATATTGTGCCTTTTGTTATTTAGTAAATAAGTTTGTTTAGGTACAGGTACACATAAGTACAGTTATCATACATAGTAGCATGTGTAAATTACCCAGGATAAACCCAAAATAAGTCAGACACGCGGGTATTAGGGACGCACATAAAGTATTTATTAAGTAGATCAAAATTCAAATATTATTTTTTTATTTCTTTGCAAAGTTTACAATGTGTTGTTTATATTATAAAATATGAAGTACAATGAAAGTCACTATCATGCCTAGACATTTCAAATCAAATCAAATCAAAATTTATTTCTAGTAATATTACAAAGTGGGGTATACTTAGAGTATTAATCATTTTTATGGGGTAGATATTACAAGATGGCAATAATATGCCTAGGTATGCCTAGGCTTTTCAGACAGTCTTATGATAGGTCTTACTCAATAGTGATAAATGATTATACTGATATTAAGGTTAGGTAATTGTGGTGATTAACTAGGTTTAAAAATTTGGGAGGTTACAAAATTGAGGTACTGAAATTTAAACATTTAAGAATTTAGCAATTAGTTTAAGATTAACAATTAGTTTATATATTAATGGAAAAGTGATGTATTGGTATAATGCCGTTTCTATTTGGGGTGTCTTGGCAACTTATGACTAGCTTAAGAATTAAAGCAATAGTTGTATTAGAATTTTGTTAGTCATGTGCAAATTAAGGGGAATCACAGATATCAATAAGTGTATTTTTGCTGTGGGTATGTGCAAGATAAAGTAGTTTTCATGTGGTTAGCTATCGGTTTGGTGCGTAAGTGAGATAAGATGTTTTTTAACGGTGATTTTGAAAATGGAGGTTGTGTCTGCAGTTCAAAGAGTTTTCAGGAAGGGAGTTCCAGATTTTAGGCCCTTTATGCGCATTGAATTTTGTATAGATTTAGTCGGACACGGGGAATGTCAAAGAGATGTTTATGTCTGGTATTATGTCTATGGGTCCTGTCACAACTGTCAAGAAAGTGTTTTAGCTCAGGGTTAAAGTTGGAAATTGGTTCTATAAATGTAGATAACGAGTAGTAAATATGGATGTTTTAGTGGCATATAGCCCGGTGGTCTGGTGGCTAGGCTCTCGCTTCACACGGGGGGCCCGGGTTCGATTTCCGGCGGATGGAAACATTTCGATTGTTTCCACACCTGTTGTCATGTTCACCTAGCAGCAAATAGGTACCTGGGTTGTTAGTCGACTGGTGTGGGTCGCATCCCGGGGACAAGATTAAGGACCCCAATGGAAATAAGACAGACAGTCCTCGATGACCCCTGACTTTCTTGGGTTATCCTGGGTGGCTAACCTTCCGGGGTTAAAATCCGTGAAAACTTATCTTATCTTATCTTAACTAACTAAGGGAAAACATTGGAAATAAGTCACTCGACTTTTTTTTAGTTATCCCGGTAAGTAAGTTTATTCAGGTATACACAATACAGTTACACAGATTATCATACATGCAGCATATGTGTAGAGACCCAGGATAACACAAAGTCAGTGACTTTATTTCCTTGGGGTCCTTTAGGTAGTAATTTAAAATGTTGCTATGTATGATAATTTATGTAACCATATTTATGTGTACCTGTACCTGAATAAACTTCATTTCTTACGTACGTAATTAATTACTTTCTTTCATTCTTTCTTACTTAATTACTTAAAAGGACGCCAATGGAAATAAGTCACTTTGTCTGACTTTTTGTTATCCTGGGTTCTCTACACATATGCTCTATTATGATTCTATGTAACTGTATTTGTGTATTCCTGAATAAACTTACTTACTTTCTTCTACAAAGTTACTTATAAAAGATGTTCATGTGAGACTCATCATCTTCGGTTTGTTTAAATAAACGACCAAAACTAAACTGTCAGGAGCAGTATCTCGCATTTTCAACAGGTATTTTTATTTATTTATTCTGAAATTATTAAATGTAGGTTTTCCTCTGCTGCTCATGTAACTGTATTTATTGTATATTATTGTATTATTGTGTGACCCGGACCTTAATCTTACCTAAATAAACACAACAGTGGGTAGCGTCGGGGCCAACTCTCGTATTTTACCTCAAATTCAGCTAAAGGGGTAAAAATAAGTTCTAGTTAGAGGGTGATTGAT
>WNWK01030881.1:0-23147 GCA_009830355.1 Cherax destructor
CATGCGCGATTGAGAACCTGGAGATGTTAAGGAACTTCTTCCGGGTAGTCTGTCATAGCTAGATCATCTTCCTGCACTGGCCGGGTGATGGAAGAATTAGTAGCAGACTCACCTCGGAGGACTGCACTTACAAGAACGTCAGCTGGGATTTTGCCCTCCACTCTCACCGGGAGAGGGAATCTGACGAGGTCGACAAGTGAAGTATCCTTCCTCAGGGGGAATTCTCGACTGTGCAAGTTACCGACAAGGACTTGCAACTTACCACGACGCACAGTGTGCAAGGATGGCTCAAGGGAGAGGCCCTTGACTCTGCATGTGTCGTTGTCGACTAGCACGTGATCTCCTTCAAAAGCTCTGGTCACATACACCGTAACAGGAGTGAGCGAATTAGCTGACAAAGTGACGTCATACTTTGTACAGGCATACTTTGTACAGGCAGTAACTCTGCTCACTGATGCCATGACACAAGTCAGACAGTCGCCTGCCGACAGGGAGACTGCGGCTTGACAACTGTCGTCCTCTACAACAGCGCGAGAGTTTGTGATAGTCAGAATGGACATCCCCAGACTGGGTTTCACTGATAACTGAGCGCTGATGGCCAGGAGGTGACGAGATACGAGCTCTCTTATGAGGTTGGTCAGGACAAGAGGCCGACCTCATGGAGGATGTGTGACGGAAACCACGGGTTTCTAATGATTCCAAGCACTGGATGTACTCAGAGACGGAGTGGCAGGTAGTGGAACCTAAGCATACACCCCAGAAGGGCGCGTCCACTCCGTCGAAAAATGCTTTCCACTTAGCTGGATCTAAACGGATCTTAAGGTCTGCCATGGTCTTGAAACCGATGAGCAAATCGCCTGGGAAGACGATGTCATCAACGACTAATAACTTTGCTGACCACTTGTGATCGTGGATCGCAAATTCTAAGGTTGTACAACCACGGACCGTGAGAGGGCTACCTGAAATGCCTCGCAATGTCTGAATAGCAGACGGCTCGGTAAGCATGGCTGCATGAAGACCAATGTCACGTAAAAGGGTGGAACGGACAATGTTAACCACTGAACCTGTATCAAGGAAAAGCTGAACAGGCTTCCAATGAAGTGTGGACTCAACGAGAGGTCCACACGGGCTGTCATACTGAACGTGAAGGCATGACGGGCTGACTAGGTCTCCCGAGTCCTGGCTGTTAGAGGCTCGACGCTTGGTGGTGTGACTCGACATCCTGGAAGGTACGGTTTGAGTCTTGACACCAGTATTGAGGCACTCTGTTTCCGTGCTGTCGGCAAGCGTGTCGCTGCCCAGGGCGGCAAACGCATTGCGGACAGGGACGGAATACAGTGACTCTGACAGGGTGACTATCTCTTTGTGTGATTTTTCTGGCGCGTCTCTTCCCCCGAACAACTGGAGGGGCTTCGGCTAGCTCGGGCTCCGGGCGGGGAGTGCTTGCCATGGTGCGCCGACAAGATGCTGCACAACTTGTGGCACTCACTGGAGGTATGACTGGATGTATGGTGGTAAACGCAATCGCCTTCCCGGTGCTGCGCACGGGGATGGTGATTTATCACGGCGTGGGGGCTGAGGTTTATAACACTCAAAACGGTAATGACCTTTTTTACTGCAGTTAAAATAGGTAACCACGCGCTTTGCGGGTGGTGCTGACGGCGGTGTGCGCTTGTGACGCTTGGACTTAGATGGAGGAGACGTTGGCAAAGTCGTCTTGCTAGCCCACCTGCCATTTTGACTCGGCTTGGTCTGAGGTTTGCTGTTCGTCCTAGCCTTGTGTGCTGATTGCTGGACGGCTGCAGCAAAAGTGACAGGGGGTTGCACAGGCGGCGACACAAGAGTTGACGATTGAGGAACTTGCAAGGGAGTACCAGCAGGGCGACAAGCCTTGTCTTTCTCGCCCGGCGGTTTAACTTTATCAATGGCATTAAAGGCGCCCAGGACTTGGTCCTTGGGGCCGAGTCCTAATTCGTCGATGATACCATGGAGATGGGGTGGGGCATCTCTCTGCATGACGCCTGTGGCGAGCATGGGGATGATGTCTTCAAGTTTTATACTACCGTCACCAGTGACCCACTTGGTACCACACATAATGTCAACAAAATCTGTTGATGTGTGCTGGAAACGACAGACTCAAGCAAGGGGGCTTTCATCCGGGGATTGGCACTCATTCAAGATGCTAGTGATAATGTCAAGGTAATGGCGCTGATGCCTACGCCGGAAGTAATTATGTAATTCTTCCTTAAGCTTGGGCCATGACTTCAAATCACGCACTTCCACCAAGTCTAAGAAGGAAACAATAACACTTAGGGATGTGTCCACAGCCACCGCGGCAGTGTTTATATAGTGCGGTTCAGTGGGGTTATCAGTTCGTCCCTTAACTGTCGTCTCGACCAATTTGAACCAAGTCTCTAACATACTGGAGCGACCTTCGAACAAAAGGGACGGGCGGGAATAACATGAAGTACCATTCATGGCCGCAATATGGGCTACTGCCTGACCAATCGTTGGGAAGGCTTCGTCCTCCCCTCGATGGATCCTAACAGTAGAGGCATCAGTGCCAGCAGCGGCAGAAGCTTGGGTACCATAACGGCCACTGCGTGTCTGAGTCATAGCGTCAGTTACAAGCACAAAATAAGTCACGGAGAAAGAGAAAGGGATCAAAGCAAGAATTTATATGCAATCAGCTAGAACTCAACACAGAGTCAGAGAGGACACAACATGGTGTTACTCGAAAAACTGCTTATTTGTTAACAAATGCGTGAATTACGTCAAAAAAAAGAATGGTACACTTTGAAACTCAAGGTAAAATTTGGATACAAGTGAATTAATTGCTGGGGTGTTCACAGAACAAAAGCAGAGATAACTGGCAAGAAAATTGCATGAAAATGAATGAACTGGAAAACAGGTAGCAAAAGATGCACAAATTAAAATGAAATCTGGTTATTACACACACTGTACTGTAGTGCAGGCTTGCTGAACACACAGCAAAATGTTGCAGGTGCTGGCAGGTGCAGTTAGGTATGGCAAAAATATAAATTCACTTACAGCAAGGTAAGGAGACAAGACAATTGATAATAACACAGTATTCAGTGGTACTAAAAACAGTCACAAAAATTTACTGTATCAAGAATTGCTAAATTTCACACAAAAAGGCAATTAATAAAATGCAAAAATGGTAAAAATCAATAATAATAATAAGGGCAAAAATTTACAGGTGGTAAATGAGTGTACACTGACACAAGAAAAAAAATTGTCAAGCAAATTCTGGTTCAACAGTATGGAATTTCACAGGTAATTATTGCAATAATGGCAAATAAGCAGGTTCCTGAAAATTCAAGGGCAGGAACTGATAATGCACTCAATGACAAGGGCATAAACAATAACAGAATGCAAAACACAGGTGAATGAGCAGAAACAAAAATATGGCAAAGAAATATTGTGGAGAAAAATAAATGGAGACACTGGAGAAAATGCAGGTGTCTAGTCACAAGTTGTTGAATTCAGGCAAAATAAAAACTGACACTGGCAAGTTTAAAATTACACTGTGAACACACTAACACAACAGAACTGTGCAGGGTTGTCAACAATTTGTGGCTAGCTTGCAGGTGCAACAATCAAAATAATAGCAGACAGGTATGACTGGCAATTAAAAAAAAATATGGATATATATATATAGGTAGCACAATGAACAACTTTGAGCAGGAACAATTAATAATTAGTTGAGAGGCAAGGTGCAGAATAATGCACTAGAATTTAAAAAAAAAAATGCAAAAATGAGTGTGCAAAATGCAACAATGTTGCTGAATAATCGCAAATTACACAAAAATGTGCACTGCTACTGGAACTGAATAATTCACTGAAAGTATGGGCTTCAGTGATGACTGTATTTGGTGCAGGGCAATTAAATATTGTCACAAATTCTTAGAAAATGCTAGGCCAGTCACTCTTTACTTAGCTTTGATCGTTGATGGAGAGGAGACACAAGTAGGCAGATTCTGAAACTGTGGAAAATATTAGTATTTTCTTAAAGTTATACTAGATATACTTTTCAATATGAATAGATATCATTAATGTGCTGCTAGTAGTTTAACCTTTATCTGGGTATGAAGATAGAACCATCAGATAGGTTCGGGCAGAGGGGATTCAAGGAAGCTGGGCAGAGAGAGAGCAGTGTCTCGTGGGCCTACCCAAGAGGTGGGTATCTAGGCCTAAATGGAGTCAGGGATTTGGCGTTTACGGCAGCCTAGCCGTGATTAACAACCACACTTCGTAATAAGAGGTGTTATCAATGGGATTCAACAAGTAATGTGGGACATTAAGTCCGGGAATCACTGTAATAGGGTGATAATTGAATAAATTGTGGCGTGATGAGTGACGCCGGTCTAAGCCTAAACCAGGCTCCGGTGTCGTGACTATCTGACTGGATATGGTCACAACCCTGATTCTGGGTGACTTTCATAAAGGAAGTGATGTGAAATCATGATCGATACTTGGTGGGACGTTAAAGTCCCGTGAATCACCTTTATAAAGAATTGGAGGGGAAAGAATGGTATCGGGGTTGCCGAGTGAAAGGAACGCCACCCCGGGGCCGCCATGTTGGGTACATTGGAATGGTGACGGGTTACCATTTTCATCTCGACACATCGACATTGAAATTTAACGAAGTGAACATTAATGAGGGTAAACCAGTGAAACATTAAATTGTCGTGTGAATTAAAGAAATTTTGGTGATGCTAATGTCACGAGAGAGAATGTGTGCAGTGGTTCTCAGCAACATTCTCACAACAATCATATGTTGACCTCCTGATTCTGTCCCGAGAATTGTAGAGGTGTCCAGAAGTCAACCCTTCTATATTGGGACAACAACTCCACCATCATCGGATTGCCGGAAGTATAATCGCTATCGAGCAAGACCGCGAGAGAACACCAACAAAGTGACTCCCTCACCTACAGCTAAGTACTCACTTTTTGTAGCAGTCAGTTATCGGCTGATAGGATTGTTACACTCAGTAGATGTACCTTAGCTAGGTCAACGATCTACAATGCACCTCTATGATGCTGTTAATGGGTGAGTGATGGTCATGTTAACGTAATTGTGTGTTCTCTCCTCTTCTTTCTACTCTAAATCAGTCAAATCCTCATATACAGTCCACAAACCTTATTGTATCGTACGTATTAGTGCGAGCCTATATTAATATATAAAAACTGGTCCAGAGTGGAATGGGGCTAATGTGAGAATATCGACGGAACCCCTCGGGTGCGACCAGGAGTGGGTCAAGTTTCTCACACACCTCGCAGGAGTGACTGCGGTAAAATTATACTAGACAGTCACCTCCCGTTGAGATTATCTGTTTGTAAGTGGCGGTGAAGTCCATACAGGTAGTCTCACAATTCCCCAGAGAAACTGTAGGTGAGCACTGAGCACTTGTGGACGTCTATGGGGTCTGCAGGGGCATATAAATCTTGTGCAAAGCTTGGGAAGAACGGGAAAAGGTCGTGGGACTCTGCGAAAATGGGGAATTTTAGTTAAGGGTACAATAAAATTCTGGGAGGCGCAGCACGCTGAGCACTGTGTTTACATTGGGGGATTTGTCTGAGTGCGCTGCTGACTGTGGCTTTGGGAAACGCAGACGGACACGGGGAAATGAAACAAACAAAACTAGGCAGGATGCAAGATTATGAAACTGAAGGGCTGCCCACAAGTATAACAAAAATTACTTTACGGTTTTCACTGGGGGGAATGTTTTTTGGAGATACTGGGCATTAAGGGAAACATTAAAAAGGAAATCACTGCTGTAGCTGGAGGAGGATGTTAATTGCAGAACAATGAGGCGCAGGAGACACAGCCAGCGCATGGCTTGGCGTGGCTCGGGACAAGATGGGTTCCCACGTGGTCAAGCCGGGAGTGGCTTCTTGCAGAACCCGGAGAACCAACACACAGATGGCGAGCTGGATATGGAGAGCGTAGAACAGAGCAGGAAGGGTGTAGAGTAGGTGCTTGGTGGTGTGAGGGCAAGGCCGCAGCCACACCCTGGGGTAGGCGTGCGTGGGCACCCAAAACGACCTCACCTCACGTCTCTTGTAGCTGTAGGAATGGCGTAGGAATGCTGGAGGATGCAGGAGAAGGGTGCAGGAGAACGCTGGAGAACTGTAGAGTAGAAGTTGAACACACGTGACTGCTTCAGGCTGGAGATGACGCCGTGACGCCGATGGCCCAATTTTGTGGAAAAATCAAGGACGATGATCTGTCTCAGGCACGCAATAGATGCTGGAGACGATGGATGATGCTAAAATCCAGCACATGACCTGGATACGACTGGCTGGGTCGGATGGTCCCCTTCACGCCACACTCTGCCGTGGCTCACTGCTTCCACCACTGTTATTACTGTTCTCGCCCTACTTGCAGTAGTATGGTAGCGTAGGTGTAGAGATACGGCCGTAGACTAGATGACTCTTTATTGATCAAGAGATGTGAGTGTACACGGATGCAGAGCGTGGGAGGGGACAGGGAGCCAGCAAAGGTAGGACCAGCTTCAATCACATAGGCCGTAGGAGTGAGAGAGAAACATGGCAGGCCAGCCTGACCTTGATAGGCCTATAGATGGCAGCACCGTAGTGCCGCATAATTTGAAAGGGACTAAGTATAGGCTGCTTACACAAACCAGCAGAGCAGGACACCTACACTAACATCTGTGTTCACAAACCAGTAGAGCGGGACACCTACACCAACACCTGAGTTCACAAACCAGCAGAGCAAGACACCTACAACAACACCTAAGTTCACAAACCAGCAGAGCAGGACACCTACACCAACACCTGATTTCACAAACCAGCTGAGCGGGACACCTACACCAACACCTGAGTTCACAAACCAGCAGAGCGGGACACCTACACCAATACCTGAGTTCACAAACAAGCAGAATGGGACACCTACTCCAACACCTGAGTTCACAAACCAGCAGAGCGGGACACCTACACTAACACCTGAGTTCACAAACCAGCAGAGCGGGATACCTACATCAACACCTGAGTTCACAAACCAGTAGAGCAGGACACCTACACCAACACCTGAGTTCACAAACCAGCAGAGCAGGACACCTACACCAACACCTGAGTTCACAAACCAACAGAGTGGGACACCTTCACCAACATCTGAGTTCACAAACCAGCAGAGCGGGACACCTACACCAACACCTGAGTTCACAAACCAGCAGAGTGGGACACCTACTCAAACACCTGAGTTCACAATCCAGCAAAGTGGGACACCTACACCAACACCTTAGTTCACAAACCAGCAGAGCGGGACACCTACACCATCACCTGAGTTCACAAACCAGCAGAGCAGGACACCTACACAAACACCTGAGTTCATAAACCAGCAGAGCGGGACACCTACACCAAAACCTAAGTTCACAAATCAGCTTCCCATCAAAACCGGTTAAGAAATATATGTAGTGAAAAATTGGAGCTAATGATAAGTGCACCTCCTGTGAATGATAAGTGTCCCCCCTGTAAATGATAAGTGCCCCTCCTGTGAATGATAAATGCCCCTCCTGTAAATGATAAGTGCCCCTCCTGTAAATGAAAATGAAAATTTTGATTTCCTTGAAGAGCTTACAATGTGTGGTTTACATATAAAATATTAATTACAAAGAAAGCTTTTAGCATGCCTTGGCATTTTGCGAAAACTAATCCTAATTCTTACAGACTACTCTATATTGACACAGGTTATGGAGCAGTACATATTAATATTCATTATTGCATATTAATATGAAAGATAATTAAATGAAAATGTTTATTAAAAAGATTGATAACAGTGAGGTAGGAAATCGGTCATGGGGACTGGAAAAGGCGAATGGGTTGATAGCACCATGGACAGTGAAAGCCCAACAGTTGTCACCCTACCAGAAACGTAAATGCCATTATTGCCGCAAGGTATGGCAATGCCACATACCCAAACAAAAACAGTGGCACACAGCTCTGATACTGGCAATATCCAAACTAATCCAGGACCTCAAACTATGGTACAGGTACCAAACTGATAGATAAGTGACGGTGATAATGACTGTCTATTACAGTGGTTCTTAACCTTGTTGGAGGTACTGAACCTCGCAAGTTTCATCTGTGCATTCATTGAACCCTTCGTAATTGGAAAAATGAAATATGATTTCTTCCAAATAGAGTGGAACCCCGAGTTTAGGCCACCCTAAGTATCGGCCACTTCGAGTTTCAGTCGCTTTTTAAGGCCAAATTTTGTCCCGAGTTTCGGCTGGCATACCAGACCTGTCCACCTGCCCACACTTGTGCGCCTCACCGTGCAGGCATCGTGAGCCAGTCTAGCATTGTTCATTCTTGAGTGAACATTATCCTGCGCGCTCATCCAAAGATTTCACAATAAATTCAGTGCATCATTAATTGTGACTGTGAAATAAGACACCATGGGCCCTAAGAAACTTCCTAGTGGCAGCCCTGTGGTAAAGAAAGTATGGAACACCATAGAAGTAAAGAAGGAGATAGTAAAAAAATACGTGTGGAGTACATGTGGGGGAGCTTGCCAGGATGTACGGCACAAACAAATCAACTATTACTTCTATCCTGGCGAAGAGAAAAGAACTCAAGGAAGCTGATATTGCGAAAGGTGTTCACATGTTAACCAAAAATAGATCACAAACAGTTGAAGAAGTTGAGAAGTTGTTGATGGTGTGGATCAACAATAAACAGATAGCGGATGAGTGTTTCAGAGTAGATCATTTGCGAAAAGGCAAGGCAGTTGCATGCTGGTCTTGTCAAGAAAATGCCTGGAACCAGTACTGATTTTAGTGATTTTAAGGCCAGCATAGGCTGGTTTGACAGATTTAAGAAGCATAGTGGCATACACAGTGTTGTAAGACATTGTGAGGCAGCCAGTTCAGAGAAACGGGCGGCTGAAAAATTTGTAAGTGAATTTAAGGGGTACATAAAGACTGAAAAATTCAAACCCCAACAAGTGTTCAATTGTAACGAAACAGGCCTGTTTTGGAAGAAAATGCCAAAGAGGACCAACATTTCTCAGGAGGAAAAGGCACTGCTAGGACACAAGCCTATGAAAGACAGGCTAACTCTTTTGATCTGTGAAAACACTAGTGGAGATTTTAGAGTGAAGCCATTACTAGTGTATCACTCAGAAAATCCCAGAGTGTTCAAGAAAAACAATGTCATCAAGAATAAATTGTGTGTAATGTGGAAAGGTAATAATAAGGCATGGGTCACGAGGCAAATTTTCAGAGAGTGGGTCCATGAAGTGTTTGGCCTCAGTGTGAAAAACGACCTCCTGGAAAATAAATTGCCACTCAAGTGCCTCCTGGTAATGGACAATGCTCCTGCTCATCCTCCAAACTTGGTAGACCTCTTGTCTAGGGACTTCAGTTTTATAACAGTGAAGTTCTTGCCTCCTAACACCACTCCTCTCCTCCAGCCCATGGACCAGCAGGTCATTTCTAACTTCAAAAAACTCTACACAAAAGCAGTTTTTGAAAGGTGCTTTGAAGTGACCTCGGACACTGAATTAACCCTAAGAGAGTTCTGGAGGAATCACTTCAATATCTACAACTGCATAAGCCTGATAGGTAAGGCTTGGGAGGGAGTGACTTCCAGGACTTTGAACTCTGCTTGGAGACAATTGTGGCCAGAATGTGTCGTCCAGAGGAATTTTGAAGGGTTTGAGGCTGACCCTGATCCTGCCGACCCTCTGCCTGTTGTGGAAGGTATTGTGGCATTAAGCAAGTCCCTGGGGTTGGAGGTGAATGGCGAGGATGTGGAAGAGTTGGTGGAGGACCACAGGGAAGAGTTAACCACTGACGAACTGCAAGAGCTTCAACTGGAACAGGATCAGACTACAGCTGAGGAACTTGCTTCACATGAGGAAGAGGAAGAGGGAGTGAAGGAGGTGCCTTCTTCAGTGATTAAGGACATGTGTGGAATGTGGAATAAGTTGCCAAATTTTGTGGAGAAATACCACCCTGAGCAAGCTGAAACAACCCATATCTGCAACATGTTCAGTGACAAAACAATGTCCCATTTTAGGGAGATCTTAAAGAGGTGCCAGAAACAGAGCACTCTTGACAGTTATTTTGTGTGACAGGTGTCCAGTGACTTTTAAGCTGGTCCTAGTGGCATTAAAAAGACAAAGAAGGGAAGTAACCCCAGAGTGAGACTTGTTACCTAAAGTCCTTATGGAGAGGGATTCCCCTTCCAAACAATAAGTCCTCCCTCTCTCCTCCTCCCTATCTTCCAGATGCCAGCAAGTCTCTTCAATAAAGGCACATAAATGTTATTTTAAATGTATATTTAAATGTTTATTTAAATGTTAATTTATTTATTTTATTACTAATTTAAGTACTACAGTGGACCCTCGGTTTTCGTTCACCTCCAAACTCGAACAATTATGTAAGTGTATTTTTGTAAGAGCTTTTGTAAGGGTATTTTTGGGGGTCTGAAACGACTAATCTAATTTACATTTGTTTTTATGGGATCAAATTCGTTCGGGAACGGCAGTCAAACAGCATTCTGGAAAGAATTTTCAACGAAAACTGAGGGTCCACTGTATATGTATTTATCTGTGTTGTGTGTATGCAAAGCTATAGTTATTCTTTAAAAAATGTATTTTTCGTGAATATTTTTTTTTGTGTCTGGAACGGATTAATTGTATTTACATTATTTCTTATGGTAAATGTTGCTTCGACTTTTGGCTGTTTCGAGTTTAGGCTTAGCTCCTGGAACGGATTACTACTGAAACTTTGGGGTTGCACTAATGATTTTAATCAAAACTGCAAGTGCCACTTTCATATCATTTTCACAACATAGTCTGTTTCTTTTCTTTATTTTGATGTCTACCATCCTCTAAAAGGATTGCTCGCTTTCTTAACAATAAGAAGCTAAGCTACGATTTGGTGACACCAAAACGTTGTGTTGTTGTTCTGAAGAGTTGCTGTTGAAACTGGCTCTGCTGAAGTTCAATGATTTCATTGAGGTATTCATCATTGACATTGCTGTCACAGCACTGAATATGAACGGCTGTCTCATCCATGCTGGATACGACTCTCTGGTGGGGAAGTATCCATCAAGAGACTTTGCGAGCTTATCTAAGTGCATGGCAATTGCTTGCTTCAGTTCTCCATTAACAGAAATGTCTCCGATTCCAGACACGTCATAGCAACTCTAGGGCCAGCATACAAATACCTGGAGTCTACCTGGAGAGAATTCCAGGGGTCAACGCCCCCGCGGCCCGGTCTGTGACCAGGCCTCCTGTTGGACCAGAGCCTGATCAACCAGGCTGTTACTTCTGGCTGCACGCAGTCCAACGTACGAACCACAGCCTGGCTGGTCAGGTACCGACTTTAGGTGCCTGTCCAGTGCCTGCTTGAAGACAGCCAGGGGTTTGTTGTAATCCCCCTGATGTATGCTGGGAGGCAGTTGAACAATCTTGGGCCCCTGACACTTATTGTGTTGTCCCTCAATGTGCTAGTGGCACCCCTGCTCTTCATTGGGGGGACGTTACATCGCCTGCCGAGTCTTTTGCTTTCGTAGGGAGTGATTTTTGTGTGCAAGTTTGGTACTAAGCCCTCGAGAATTTTCCATGTGTATATAATAATGTATCTCTCCCGCCTGTGTTCTAGAGAGTACAGGTTTAGGAACTTCAAGCGTTCCCAGTAGTTGAGGTGCTTTATCGCACTTATGCGTGCGGTGAAGGTTCTCTGCACATTTTCAAGGTCAGCAATTTCACCCGCCTTGAAAGGTGCAGTTAGTGTGCAGCAATATTCCAGCCTAGATAGAACAAGCGATCTGTAAGTGTCAACATGGGCTTGGCATCCTGGTTTTGAAGGTTCTCATTATCCATCCTGTCATTTTTCGAGCAGATGCAATTGCTACTTTGTTATGGTCCTTGAAGGTGAGATCCTCTGACATGATCACTCCCAGGTCTTTGACATTAGTTTTTCGCTCTATTGTGTGGTTGGAATTAGTTTTGTACTCCGATGAGATTTTAATTTCTTCACGTTTTCCGTATCTGAGTAATTGAAATTTCTCATCATTGAACTTCATTTTGCTTTCTGCAGCCCATTTAAAGATTTGGTTTATGTCTGCTTGGAGTCTTGCAGTGTCTTCAACGGTGGACACTGTCATACAGATTCGGGTGTCATCTGCAAAGGAAGACACAGCACTGTGGCTTATATCCCTGTCAATGTCAGATATGAGGATGAGGAATAGGATGGGAGCAAGTACTGTGCCTTGTGGAACAGAGCTTTTCACAGTAGCTGCCTCAGACTTTACTCTGTTAACTACTACTCTTTGTGTTTTACATGTTAGGAAATTATAGATCCATCTACCAACTTTTCCTGTTATTCCTTTATCACGCATTTTGTGTGTTATTACACCATGGTCACACTTGTCAAAGGCTTTTGCAAAATCTGTGTATATAACATCTGCATTCTGTTTATCTTCTAGAGCATCCAGGACCTTGTCGTAGTGGTCCAGTAGTTGGGACAGACAGGAGCGGCCTGCTCTAAACCCATTAATTTAGGAAGGAAGGACAAAAACTCACCTATATAAAAATATGTCTATATATTGAAGTAAATTATATACAACTTATAACCTACTACAAAAAAACCACCACACTCCTGTTCACTAATTAAACATTTATAAACAGGGAGGCTCCATGACACCCCCCTCCTTTCCTGCAGGCTACTTAGCCTACAGTTAAAATGTTATACTCTCCAAAACAGACCCTTTCACACACTAGGGCTTAAAAAAAACATGAGAGCACGTGAATAAAAAATTACTTATATTATACACAAAAAAAAATCGCCAAACCATCTACTCACACTACTACTCAAACATGATGACTTCACCCCATCACCACCCGTCTCGTCTCGTACTAACTCTCCACCACCTCATCTGCTCCTGTGCTTGGCCACTCTGCCGCGACAGGGATAAAATGCGTCTCGTTCCAGTACAAACTCGGAAAATGACATTATGTATGGAGCGTTTTTTATAAAATATTTTACTGCGTAACAGACTCCACCACCTAGCATCTTTCAATTGAGATGATTGAGAGCATCGAAGATACCGGCCATGTACACCAAAATGAGAATGAACTCAGAATTTTCGAAGCAATATGCATGACAATGTTGGTGCTCTCACAAAAACAGGGCTAATAACACAAGCAAAGTAAAAACATGATTCAACACCTTTTCCCAGCATAACCACTGAATGTTAGAATGGTACAGAAGTACCTACAGTGGACCCCCGAGTTTCGTGAGCCTCGCGCTTCGTGAAATTTGACTTTCGGTAACTTTTTTCATGAAAATATATCTTCGCGTTTCGTGATTTGCCTCACAATTTGGTGTTAGTTAGTTTAATATCTTTATTATGCACCCCATACCCATCCTGTGGGCGGTAGTCAAAAGATTACAGAGGTACATAATTGGTCCATTGACTGGACTCCAAAGTTTTGATAGCTGAACAAGTTACAGCGGTAATGAACTAGATCTGGTCACAATTATGACACGTTACAAAGGTAATGAGCTCCAGGTAGAGCTGGTCACACTCATGACAAGTTACAAAGGTAATGAACTAGAGCTGGTCACAATCATGACAAGTTACAAAGGTTATGAGCTCCAGGTAGAGCTGGCTACAATCATGACAAGTTACAAAGGTAATGAATCATAATCACATATATAGTTACAATCATGAACAAATTACACATACACACACATATATACATACACACACACGCACATACAACAGGCCCAGTTTTCAATCGACATGTGCATAGGACAAAATGGTAATCAATACACATACATACATACACACACACACACGTGGCAATGCTTTATTTACAGGGAGCAAAGTCAGGGTATTTTTCCAGAATGGTCTGTAATATACCACTGTGGATAAAATAATTTGACATATCTTGAATATTTCTGAGTGAGTTGTCTCTGAATTCATTAATTTTATCGCATTCCAGTACATAATGACGCAGGGTGTGACAATAATCCAACTGGCAAAGTTTATATTTTGTTTGGTCTACATCAGGTGGTGGTGATTTAACCTGCCAAAAGATACTTGTAACCCAGCCGGAGGCGGGCAGTAGGGACATCCAAGAGTCTGCTTATTTTGTTGGATGCACCATAGACATGTGGCTCCTCCTGCATGATAGAATGATGATAGATGGACTGACTGGTGTCAATCTCCCTGAGTCTTAAGTCAATAAAATTCAGTTGAAGTTCTCTTCATATTATTGTTCTCAAACTGCTAACTGACAAGCCAAGATTGTAATCTACCCCCTCTTTGAAAGCATAAAACTTAGCCAATTTATCAGTTCTATCATGCATCTGAAGACCAATGTGAGATGGAATCCACAGCATGTGCACTCTGACTCTACTATCCACAATCCTACCATACCTGTGTCTGGCTTCTGACACAAGCATGCTACAAGTTATACTTGATGAGTTGAGAGCATTTATGGATGACAGAGAATCAGTTACAATTAGAGAGTCAACCTTAGATACATGGACGCATTTGAGTGCAAGGAGTATGGCAAACAGTTCTGTCTGAAGGGTAGAGGCCCAGTTATTGATGCGTGCTCCAATTTCTTTAAGAGAGCCATCACTCTGTATGACAACGGCAGCACTACCAGCTGCACCAGTGGATTGGTGAACGGTGGTGGTATGGAACACGTCCAGAATGGCCTCCACCATCTGTGCACACACAAAGGCGCCCCACACACGATTTAGAGGCAGTCTGGCATTGTTTATCAGCAAGTGATCATCTCTTTACTCTTTCATAAGATACATTTCTTAATATTCCATTCTTTTTTGTGTTTGCAACAACTAAATAAGCCACCATGGGTCAAAAGAAAGCTTTTAGTGCCAGCCCTTTGGTAAAGAAGGTGAGAAACATGATAGAATTCAAGAAAGTTAAGCGATTAAGTGATAGAAAAAGGACAACACAAAATCAACTCCAATGTTGTTTGAGGTATATAGGGACACTGACAACACTGCCATCCTCTACCAGCATCCTCCAAGGTGAGTGTAAATATTTCTTATTTATAAAGTGTAAATATTTCTTATTTATAAATTAATTACATTGTGTGAATAGTGGTGGTGGCTGCTGCTGCCGCCTACACCACCACTAATATGTATGGCTTATGTCTCAGTGGCCCTTATAAACCCAACAACAATACACCACCACCACTCGTGACATACATGATTACATATTTTAATAATTCTAGAGTATATATCATGTTTCTATGTTATTAATATTGTTTATTATATCATATTAGATGAATTGTGATAGATAAATAAGCCATAGAGTTGATATTAGCTCATCATATTTAAGTATTTTGTCCTGTATCCAAACACTCTCCCTCTCCCAACAAGAGTCTTCAATAAAGGTATGTAATAAATGTTCATTTATCCATTTCATTAGTGCTTCATATTTATTTCTCATTGTTTTTTGTATGTAAATCTATATTTAATCTCTAAAAAATTTTTTTTTTAATACTTTTGAGTGTCTGAAATGGATTAATTGGATTTACATTATTTCTTATGGGGAAAATGAACACGCCATTCATGAATTTTGCCTTTGAGCAGACCCTCTGGAATGGATTAATCATGAAACTCGAGGGTCCACTGTACTTCGAATTCAGAGCCCATTTCATTACACAGCTCTTTGAAGATACTGTGTGCTTCATAGCACTATTTTGCACATAGTCCACACATTCCACTACAATTTTCAATACTTCTGCCAGTTTTGGAGGCAAGGTTTTTGTTACCAATGCATGCCTGTGCAGAACACGGTGTATAACAATGATGTGTGGTGCATCGGCTTTCACCAGCGCTCCAAAGCTAGAGTTTCATCCCAGCATGACTGGAGATCCTTCTGAACAAACTGCAGAAACCATATTCCATGAAAGATCGTTGTCTCTGAAGAAGTCATCCACAAGTTTCTTCACATCGGCTGCCTTAGTTGTTGTGAGAGGCTTACAAAATAAAATCTTCCTTTATCACGTCGTCTTTCACATAGCGCACACATATAATAAGCGTGCTTAGATTGGAAATGTTGGTGGTGCTTAGATTGGAAACATAGTACTGGTCGGCCATCACTAATCTCGCATCATCGGGACCGGTAGGGTGCCGGATTAGTGACTTTGCCGGATTACCCAATTTACGCCCTATTTTTGGCTCATTCCATTGTTCCAGTCTACCAAACTCATAGCTATTTCGCTAGTATTCCTTCTGTAGTGTTGTTTAAATTCAGGAAGGTTCATACAAGCATTGCACTGAACCTTCGCTTCAGTGCAACTCTTGCAAGATCAGTTCTTGTTTCTGGTGTTACAACTTCTGGCCTTATGCTGTAACAACAGGAAAATACTGGCTTAGTCATTGTCCAACTTTTATATTTCACTTCAGGGGAAATAAGCACTAGGTCGTTTTTCCAATTATTTTTTATCAAGTTTGAATACCAAGTCTCCGCGTACTTAGTAACTGGGTTTGATATTAACTACGTTAGACAATTAGTCTAGAAGAAAGCACATAGGGTGTACTAAGCTTCAATTACCTGGAGAGAGTTCCAGGGGTCAACGCCCCTGCGGCCCGGTCTGTGACCAGGCCTCATGTTGGACCACAGCCTGATCAACCAGGCTGTTACTGCTGGCCGCACACAGTCTAACGTACGAACCACAGACTGACTGGTCAGGTACCGACTTTAGGTGCCTGTCCAGTGATCGCTTGAAGACAGCCAGGGGTTTGTTGGTAATCCCCCTGATGTATGCTGGGAGGCAGTTGAACAGTCTTGGGTCCCTGACACTTATTGTGTTGTCTCTCAACATGATAGTGGCACCCCTGCTTTTCATTGGGGTGATGTTACATCGCCTGCCGAGTCTTTTGCTTTCGTAGGGAGTGACTCTCGTGTGCAAGTTTGGTACTAATCCCTCGAGAATTTTCCACGTGTATATAATAATGTATCTCTCCCACCTGCGTTCTAGGGAGTACAGGTTTAGGAACTTCAAGCGTTCCCAGTAACTGAGGTGGTTTATCGCAGTTATGCGTGCCGTGAAGGTTCTCTGCACACTTTCTAGGTCAGCAATTTCACCCGCCTTGAAAGGTGCAGTTAGTGTGCAGCAATATTCCAGCCTAGATAGAACAAGCGACCTGAAAAGTGTCAACATGGGCTTGGCATCCCTGGTTTTGAAGGTTCGCATTATCCATCCTGTCATTTTTCTAGCAGATGCGATTACTACGGTGTTATGGTCTTTGAAGGTGAGATCCTCTGACATGATCACTCCCAGGTCTTTGACATTAGTTTTTCGCTCTATTGTGTGGTTGGAATTTGTTTTGTACTCCGATGAGATTTTAATTTCCTCACGTTTTCCATATCTGAGTAATTGAAATTTCTCATCATTGAACTTCATATTGTTTTCTGCAGCCCATTTAAAGATTTGGTTGATGTCTGCTTGGAGTCTTGCAGTGTCTTCAACGGTGGACACTGTCATACAGATTTGGGTGTCATCTGCAAAGGAAGACACAGCACTGTGGCTTATATCCCTGTCTATGTCCGATATGAGGATGAGGAACAGGATGGGAACGAGTACTGTGCCTTGTGGAACAGAGCTTTTCACTGTAGCTGCCTCATACTTTACTCTGTTGAATACTACTCTTTGTGTTCTACTTGTTAGGAAATTATAGATCCATCTACCAACTTTTCCTGTTATTCCTTTATCACGCATTTTGTGTGCTATTACACCATGGTCACACTTGTCAAAGGCTTTTGCAAAGTCTGTGCATATAACATCTGCATTCTGTTTGTCTTCTAGAGCATCCAGAACCTTGTCGTAGTGGTTCAGTAGTTGGGACAGACAGGAGCGACCTGCTCTAAACCCATGTTGCCCTGGGTTGTGCAATTGATGGGTATCTAGATGAGTGGCGATCTTGCTTCTTAGAACCCTTTCAAAGATTTTTATGATATGGGACGTTAGCGCTATTGGTCTGTAGTTCTTTGCTATTGCTTTACTGCCCCTTTTGTGGAGTGGGGCTATGTCTGTTGTTTTTAGTAACTGCGGGACGACCCCAGTGTCCATGCTCCCTCTCCATAGGATGTTAAAAGCACGTGATAGGGGCTTCTTGCAGTTCTTGATGAACACGGAGTTCCATGAGTCTGGGCCTGGAGCGGTGTGCATGGGCATGTCATTTATTGCCTTTTCGAAGTCATTTGGCGTCAGGGTAATGTCAGATAGGCATGCAACTGCCAAGTTCTGTGGCACTCTCATAAAAAATTCATTTAGGTCTTCGACTTTCAGTCTGGTTAGCAGCTCGCTAAAAACTGAGTCATACTGGGACTTTAGTAACTCTCTCATTTCCTTGCTGTCATCTGTGTAGGATCCATCCCGTTTAAGTATGGGCCCAATACTGGATGTTGTTCTCGACTTTGATTTAACCTATGAAAAGAAATACTTTGGGTTCCTTTCAATTTCATTTATGGCTTTTAGTTATTTCCGCGTTTCTTGATTCCTGTAAGATTCCTTTAGTTTTTATTCGATGTTTGCTATTTCTCTGACCAGTGTCTCCCTACGTATTTCAGATGTATTGGCCTCTTGTAGTCGCTCCGTTATTCTCTGCCTTCGACTTTATAGGGAGCACCTCTCTCTTTCTAGTTTACATCTTCTTTTTCTTAAGGGAATTTGCCTTGAGCAAACCTCAAGTGCCACAGAGTTAATTTGTTCTAGACATAGGTTAGGATCCGTGATGCTTAGGCTATCTTCCCAGTTTATATAATTTAGGACTTGGTTTACTTGGTCCCACCTTATGTTTTTGTTATTGAAGTTGAATTTAGAGAAGGCTCCCTCGCGGCTGATCACATTTTGTTGATCTTGGGCTCCCTGCATACATGTCTGGACCTCTATTATGTTGTGATCTGAGTATATTGTTTTTGATATGATGACATTTCGTATCAGATCATCATTGTTGGTGAAGATGAGGTTCAGCGCATTTTCTAATCTTGTAAGCTCTACTATTTGCTGGTTTAAGGTGAATTTGGTGCAGAGATTTAAAAGTTCATGTGTGTGCGAGTTTTCATCTGAGCTTCCTCCTGGTGTTATCTTTGCTACCACATTGTTTGCAATATTCCTCCATTTTAGGTGCCTTAGGTTGAAATCCCTCTGGAGCAAGATGTTGGGGACAGGAGCTGGAAGATTTTCCTGACAGTGGTCAATTTTCAGAAGCTGTTCCTGGAATTGTTGGGACATTGCATCCAGAGGCTTGTATACAACTACGATGACCAGGTTTTGATTCTCGATCTTTCTTGCTAATACTTCAACTACATCATTTGAGGCATTTAGTAGTTCTGAACATATAAGTGACTCTGTGATATATGCCTGTTCACTCTGTCTCATCTGTGTAGGTTGTAGACCGGGATCCATATTTCATTGTCCAAGTGATCTCTTATGTGGGTCTCTGTGAAAGCCACAAACATAGCATTTGACTCTGTAAGCAGTCCACGGATGTAAGGTATCTTGTTGTTTGTTGCTGGTTTTAGACCCTGTATATTTGCAAAGACCAATGTCGTTGGATTGGTGGTATTGGTGGTATGGGGGGGTCTTTTTTTCCTGGCACTAATATCTGTTGTGTTGGAGTGATGGCCATTGACTGTGATTCCACTCCAGAAATGATTGCAGTTGGTGTACGATTTCTGTCATTTCCTGCCAGCTTTTTTCCTTCCTGGCACTTAAAAACCTCTCTCTCTCCGGAGTGGCTGTGGCTACCCAGGTTTTGCCATGGTCTGGATGTTCTGTGACGTCTTGTACCCTTTAGGTGGTATGCCTGGCAATATAAGTTATAGCGTTGTCTTTCCTGAACTGATGAGTGGCACATTTCAGGGTGGAAAAGCTTACAGGATGGGAGGTTGCATTTTCTTGTTTTCATATGGGAACGGCATTTTCTGTGGTGATCATAATTGCATGTCCCATTTGATTTCCCACATATGCCATGCCTGCAGATACCAAGTGCATAATATTCACATAGGCCTGGTTTCCGTTTGCCCTGGTTTTTTGTGACTGTGTTCCCCATTGTATTCCCTATTGGTGCGTGTGTTCCTGTCTCGTTTCTATCTTCGGCACTAGTGCTAACACTGGGGCCTACATCCATTTCTGGTTATTTATCTTCAGTATTTTCCGGGGCAATCCCCTGTTTACTATCTACTGTGGTAATGCTAGTTTGTAACATTGGTTTTTGTGTGTCCTTGTCTACACCTGTTTTCCCACTGGAGCTCCTATCCCCCTTCAGGTCACCATCATTTATTTCTCCATTCTTACAGTTACTGTCTACCAGGGCAACATCTGTACCAGGGGCAATACCATCTAATCCAGATCTTTTACTTTCCCAACTGTTATAGAATGCTGTCATGTTTTTTATGAAGGCCGATTTGGTGTTGTCATCTTTTAACATCAATGTGATTTTATTCCACAGTTTGGTCTCATTTGGGTGTACCCAAAAACACTTCCCTGGTATAATATCTCGTGTAGTTGATTCCTGAATGCCTGCACAAGGGGTGTGGCTCCATTTACCACAGAAATTGCATGTAATCCATCCAGTGGAATGTTTGTTTGTTTGGTTGCATAATACACAGGTTTTCATGATTGATTTTGTTGGTTGTTTTACTGTATATTCTACTAATAGCTTCCCTGAAGTGGTGATCCATATATTTGTATCGTATCTATTTTATTTGCATGTGTAAGTGTTTGGGACAATCTTACCGCTTTAAGTTATTGTTATTGTTTGGGTGTTTGATAAGGCCACCTAAAACCCCGTCTGCTTATTGAATCCGGACGAGGATACCAGTTTTGAATCCGGTCATTGGTTCCCTTATTTCTTGGATCTGACAAAATCCAGTATCACTTATTTAATGGATCCTGTAGGGATTTTTTGGGTTACGTGAGACAGACCACTGGAAGATGATTAAACAGAGTAATAATGATCAGTTTAATACACAAAGTATAACTTGCGTGTTGGAGAAAAAATCCGGTGCTTCTGGCAGCTCCTACTATGACTGACGGCCATACCTCTGGCACGTTTGTTTACCTCTGGCACCCTGTTTACTTCTGGCACCCTGGTTAACCTCACCCTGTTTTACCACCTGGGGTTTTAGGTACTTATGGAGCACTGTACAGGGTTTAGTTTTTCGTTTTTTTTCTACTTCCAACACAAACTGCTGTTTTTCACTATAGTTGACTGGATGATATACGGACTTATGTTGTTGAAATCGTTCACTGACAACTCACAACTCGACACTGTTTATCGTATTTTTCTGAGCTGGACAATTTACGTATTTTCTCAAGATTGCGCACCTATTCGTATTTCGATAGAAATTCTTTCATATCAATGTAATCACTAGATTTTGGTCAGGTATACTAACAGTTTAAAATTATCAATACAGCTGACCTGCGTGGTAAGGACCCGGCGACCGCTGGCAACTTATTTCAAACACGAAACTCGTTAGGCCTAACACTTATTAACTTATTAACATTTATTAACTTATCTGTATACTATGGCACCACTGTGATATTCACTATAACAGTTATATCTACCCCTATTTTCAGGGAGACTTTCCTTCCTCTGACAAATATTTGTTCTCTTTTGTTATTTCACACGGCACTTGACGTCCATGACGTCCATGGTGCACACAGGGTGCAAGAAGCCTTTCTTCTAAGGAAGACTGTGTTTAGCTGAACTTTCCTGACAACACCCTGCTGCAGGGTAGGTATGCATGGCTAATGGCAGCAGTAAATGCACATCCGAAGGCGAGGATCCACTTTGGAAAAAGCTCACACAACTTTGTGTTTGTGGAACAGAACAAAGAACTGATCAGTGATCTACTTAACACAACCTATGGGGATATTAAGCTGCTCCGCCCTCCATCAGACACGCATCACTTTAAAAAAGGGGTCAGTATCATAATCTTTGGATACCCTCTCGACATGGACCCATCCCATCTGACTCTAAGCGAGCATATCATCAAGCCCAAAAGACTTAAAGGAAAATCCCAACTTATTGCCAGTTGGGTAGGCCCTGTGCCCCTCCCCCGAAATATCTGGGTGCATAGTCTATGTTTCCTACCCATCGACGTGTACCTACCCCCTTAACGTAGGTGTTACAAATGCCAACACTATGGCCATGTGGCAGTAACCTGTGGAATACTACATTCTTGGTGTGGTAAGTGTGCTGGGAAACATTCCAATAGAGAATGCACAGTAGGCTTTGACAGCCAAAAGTATAAGTGTATTAACTGTAAAGAAGAAGGGGTTATAGTTTCCCATAAGGACTGCAGTCGGAACCCAAACAACCTTCGACGTAAAAGTGACAACAGTCCTTTAATGCCATTTGAGGACGAGGCCATCCAGTCTACCACAACCAGATCTGAGACTGAACCTCTGCAAAGTGTGGACGAGTCCAACCTCCCCGCAAATAATTCTGGTGATACCAGAGTGCCATCACACACACCAATTGTGGAGGAGCTAGCCAACCCTGCTAGCACATGTGGAACTACTGATAGTTTACCACCCATACCTATGCCTCCACGTGAGTTTGTGAATAAGTATGTCACTCCTTCCAATACACACATCTCCAACAGTCAGACGGACACCACACATGTAACTCCATGGAAGCTGGAGATGGAGTCAGATGCACAGGACCCACCTGCAATGAATGATGAGGTAGTCATGTCACAGACACCAACAAAGAACACTGAATTAACCAAGGTACCTGTTAAGGTTATAGGTGTTAGAGAAAGAACTAATTCAGAAGAGCCTTCCTCTGGAGAGACATTTTTTAGCGCTTCTTTTGATTATAATAATAGAGAGACATTTGATTCGCCTGACCTTCCTCAAATTATAACAAACTTTTAGAAAAAAATTGAGCATCTTGAACAGATGCTGACAAGTTTAATAAATATATGTAGTCAAGATGACCACGTGAGTTTGTGAATAAGCATGTCACTCCTCCCAATACACACATCTCCAACAGTCAGACTGGGATACCCAGCCACATATAACTCCCCTGGAAGCTGAGATGAGTCAGATGTACAGGACCTACCCGCAATGAATGATGAGGTAG
>WNWK01030882.1:0-23145 GCA_009830355.1 Cherax destructor
ACACAGTGGGCTTTACCCAATCACAAACAGATCTACCTGGGTGAAAGGTGCAAGAGGTACAAGAACATATATTGTTGTAATGCATTGATGTCAGCTAGGTCTGTATTACGTCATGTCTTGTAGTTCAGTTCTGTTAGACTCACAGGTAAGGACCCACTAGGGGCGAGGGGGAAGTGGGGACAGAAGAAGAATAGCCGGTGGAGGAAGAACCGAAGTAGAAGAAAAAATCAGGACTAAACCCAAAAGTAGTACTTGTAGTTAATAAAGAAAATTATATTATTATTTTTTTCCCTCTCGTTAACATGTTAAGAAGTTCTGTATGAAATGAGTCCTTTGGATGCATAAAATTTGATTATGTGATTCAGGTGAATTTATTATCAAATATATTTTCTACTTTAGGAAAGTTTGCACTATGTTTGATATATGTATATAAAGTTTTAAATAAAAAAAAAAGAAATTTTGAGATTCTCCAACTTGAGTTATCAATTTTGAGTTTCATGATTCTATAAAATAATTTAATTTTGATGTTTACCTTTTTTAAAGAATATTATTTTTTATTCAACACCCCTATTTTTTTTTTAAATCAATGTGCCATTTAGTTTCTTCAGGTATCATGGAAAGTCAAAAATTAAATGATTATTAGCATATAGTATATAACCCATTGTTAAAAAAAAGGGTTTCAAAAAATATTTCATTTATCCATTAAATTAGTAAAGTATACAGAAATAGGAAAATATATAATAAAGAAAGAAAATAACAGCTACAAATTTTATGTAATTTTTTTTTTTTTACTTTAAATTGTTTTAAATAGGTTTTAAAAAATGTATTACAATAATGTTTAATTATTATTTTAAAAAGAATTTAAAAACAATCAATCATTAAAATTTTGAAAAATAACAAATAATAAATATTTTAAAAATTTAAAAATTTCCCACTTCAAAATTTTATATTCTAAGTTCTATTTTCTTTGTTTTCATTAGAAATAACCCACGTAATTTACAACTTTTCAATGATTTCGCATAATAAATGATATATTAGTAACCTCTAGTAAACAACAGTCAAACAAAATGACTCATTACCTCTGTAAGTTTGTTAGAAATTAAATGGGAATTTTAAAAGGGAAATCTTAAAATAAACTTCCGGCCCATAACTGAGAATATCAAGAAAACAAATAGTAACTTGGAGGACTAAGAACCAGGTGATGAACGCCCAGAAACAAAATAATCGAAAAAAAGAAAAATGACTTAAGCGAAAAAAAAAAGTTAACCAACCCGGGGAAAATTTTTGGTACAAGTCTGATTGTTTTCAAGAATTATAGTCATTATAAATTTCTGGTGCACAAAAAAATTGGGATCCTGGGATCAACCTGGAATGGTTTCACAGCATAGGTACCCATCTACATTGACAAGCAATTTCCTCCGAAGCATGCCCCTTTTATCAAAGAGAGGGTTCTGCAGGGATCAGGGCAATACGTGCCATGGCCAACCCTAAGGTCGGGGCCAGCCCCCGAGGTCATGAGGTTGTTCACATATAGGCCGTACGTTCGCTCATCGACTCCCCGGGGCGCTTGCTAAAAACCCGCCAGGCCCACGAACATCAAGTGTCTCTTGTGGTCCAAAACACAGCTGTAGGGCCTGTTGGGGGGTTTAGGTGGGCCAATGGGGCTCTGAACTTGAGGCAGCTGCAGCCCCTGAGGACAGGATTCCTTATGGCTGCCAAGAGGATAGCAAAGTACCTCCGCCTTCCGGGGCCGAAAACTGAGGAGGGGATAATTAGGTCCCTGGGGACATGTCATACCAATGCACTGCGGCCGCCGGTGGTTGTGGTCAGTTGCAGATGCCACACGGAAGCTCCTGCCCTGACATTGCTCCAGGAAGGAAGCAGCGACAGACCTGCAGCGAACTACACGGTGCCGCCCCCTTGGGCGACAGGCTGTTGGCAGTGCACTGGACACCCTACCAGGCGGGAAGAGGCATTGTCCCCAGCACATTCTGCAACAACTTGCTTCAGCTAGCATTCGGGGGGGAAAGCCCTGGGTGTGTGCCATATTACACTGATGGGGTCCAGAGACCCAGAGGCGGGCGAACAGCTGCTGGATGTTCCACAGCAGTCTGAAAGCAGGATGGCGCCTCCCAGACCATTGCACCATACTCCAGGCCGCCTACGCCATTCAACGGGCTCTGCAGCATGCATTGCAGACCATCAGCATCCTCCCGTCATCCATGTTGATTCCAAAGTCAACAATCCAGGCAATTATGCCAAAAAAGGGACAACATACACTTACTCACGTCCATTCGGGGCGACCTGCAGACGCTCATGGCCCAGGGTCGCAGAGCCACCATCACTATCTCGGTTGTTGGTTTACGGTGAAGGGTAGGAAAACGGGTTCCATGAGCATCTGCACATTTTCGGTGTTGAGGTCCTCTTGGGCGCAGAGGGGGATTTATGCTCATTTCATTCCTCCTAGGAGCTATTCCTCCCACGTTCCTTCCTTTTTATTCTTTTTTTTATTTTTTTTTTTCTTTTCTTTCTTTTTTTTTTAAAAACAAAAAGAAAGAAGTAACCTAACCATGGATGCCCTAATCCGTAACCACCCCGGGCCCCTTCTTGATACGGCATCTAGTTCTCACCCTACCCAAGGACAACTCTTCGATACCTTAATACCCTGTACCTCTTGCTGGTGCCGGTTCGTCACCTGCTTCAGGTTCCGGGGTTCTGACTACCCTATTGTCACTTCGACCTTCGCTCTTCTCTGACCTTGATTCCGGTTCTCCCCCAACAGGCGGCAATTTTCGGTTGCTCGCCCGGTTACATCGGACCACCTCCGGTCCCACACCCAAACGATCCGGACTTCTGGGTGATTCGACACTTCCTTCCTTCTCCGAAACACCACTGTCATGCACTCCCCCTAAACACTTTGTTTCACACTACCCCAACGGAAAAAAAGTTTTTTACTCTCGACGACTTCTCCTAATCCTATCTCTCAGATCATAGTATTAGTAAGGCTCTGCTACGCCATGTTGGTAAAGATATCTCATTTCACGCTCTCAAGAGCGGCACTCATCATCACGGTCCAGAATGCTGGCCAAGCTCGGATCTTTCTCTTCTTACGACCATAGATACTATTCCTATCACATATTGACAAGCATCATTCTCTCAATTCTTGTAGTGGTACTGACATTTTACCCCACACCATTGTCCAACGGAATTTCCAGACATGTGGTGATGACATTTTGGAGCAGCTTGGCTCCAAGAACTCCCTATCCTTAAAGTTGACACTTTTGTCCTCATTGCCAAAAACAAGACGTTATCCTGGCAATATAGCTCGTTTAACATTTGACTGCCGGAACTTCTACCTTCGGTTTACATTGCAGGTCAACGTTTGCAAGTTCGAAAGGTGACCCTACACCGCAACAGTGTAGAAACTGCTGGCGTTTTGGTCATCCAGCGAAATATTGCAGGTCCATGGCCGAATGCCGCTGTAGTGCCGACGACCATGCCAGTCCTTGTAATCTACCTCTCTCTTGCCTTAACTGTCATGAGGTGCATCCATCGTACTCCGCCGTTGTCAGGTTTACCTGAATGAGCGGGAAATCCGTTGTCTCAAAAGGGAAAGGCTTCTCATATGCTATGGCCGTCTCTCATCTACACCTTCAAGGGAAAGTTCCCGTGTTTCCTATTCTCGCTTTGCTAAACGTCGCCCCACTTCTGGGGTCCCAACTTCCATGGCTTCTTCTGTGGTTACAGCATCCTCAGTCACCCCTGTCTCGAATTCTTTTGCTGTTCTTAGCTCTGAGGTCCATACCTCGGCATAACATACTGTCCACACCCCTTCCTCTGTTCACTCGCACAGTTCTGTGTCTACACGCCCTCATCCACCATCTAATTCTCAGCGCCCCCCTTCTTCTCATAAGCCCGGCAAAAAATCCCCATTGCCGGGTTCTTCGCCTCCGGCTAGTTCTGTAACGTGTGTGGAGGTTCATCCTCCTCCTCGTACAATATCTTCATCCCCTGTCCCCTCTCAAGTTCCTTCCCTGACTGTCCCTCCCCAGGCCACTTCCACTCCTGTCCCCTCCCAAGCCCCTTCGACAGTTTCCTCTTCCATCTCCTCGCCCTCTACTTTAGTACAGTCTATAGTCTCCCCGATGGTTGCTCATTCTCCTTCCATTTCTAATGTAGTCCCACATTCTGCATCTTTGTCTTCCGAAAATCTGGAAGCTATCGCAGAATTTATTGCAGAGTCTGGAACGTTGATGGACACCGCTCCACCTTCGGTTCCTCCCCTCTCTCTTCTCCATCTGCACCCTCCTTCCTTCACAGCGTCCCCTCCTTCTCTGATTACGAGTCTTCCGCTGCCTCCACACATGGACTTTTCTAACCCTAGTCCATAGATACCTCTAACTTCGACTTCTTTCTCTCTATAAATCATGGATTATTTGCAGTGGAATATCCGAGGCCTCAGGGGTAACCGGGTGAGATTCAGGTGTTGCTCTCCTAGTTTTCCCCTGTTGGGGTCTGTTTCAAGAACCCAAATTACAATCCACTGTTATCCGGCCCTTTCAGACTATGATTTGTCATATTCATCAGATCCTTTTTCCTATGGAACCTTTAACGAAAGTGCTCTTCTTATACGCACTGGTGTTCCATACCATCAGCTCTATGTTCATTCTTCTCACACCACAACCTGTATCCACTTGAATAAGTGGTATACTCTCTGTTCTTTATATCTTTCCCCTTCGCATGCATTGTCTGTCCCAGAAGTTGATTTTCTGGTTTCTTCCTTGCCGCCACCCCTTCTATTACTTGGCGATTTTAACGCACATCATTTTCTCTGGGGAGGGTCGCACTGTGACTCCGTGGCGTTCAGTTGGAGGCATTTCTTGGTTCTCTCCCCTCCATGTTTTAAATACAGTACTCCTACCCATTTTGATAATCGAACTCATTCTTTCTCCTGCATTGATCTCTCCATCTGCTCTTCCTCAACTGTCCTTGACTTCACCTGGTCTGTCCTCCCGGACTTACATGACAGCGATCATTTCCCAATCATCCTTAAGTCCCCTTCGTATTTTCCACCTAAAACGTTATTTTATTGCATTTTTGACGATTCAAGGCATTTTCAAGAATTTTCTGAAAAACTGTAGCCCAGCTGAAATTTGACCAGGCGAAATGGGACCTTTACGCACATCTTACTGCCTTTCATGAGGTTCCTTCCTCGTCCTCCATTGATGAGGTTTTACATCTCTTTCATTCTCCGTCTTCACAGCAGCTTCACATTCTATCCCCAAACCTCGGTCAAGCATTCTCAGAAGTGCGTGCCTTGGTGGTCTCCTGCTTGTGCTCGGGCAGTACGTTTGAAACGCTGCGTGGGGCAGGTATCGGAATAACAGAACCACAGAGAGACTCCTTGATTTTAAGCAGAAGAGAGCAATTGCTCGCCGTGTCATACATGACGCTAAATGCACTTGCTGGTGAGATTTCGTTTCTACTGTCACTTCGGCTTCCTCAATAAGTGCAGTCTGGAAGAAAGTGCGAATTGGTGGTAAATTCTCCCCTGACCTCTTCTCCTTTTCTTCAGGTTGCCGGTGTCGATATAGCACACCCTCTTGCCATTGCCACTGAAATTGGTAATCATCTGGTCAGCATTTCTCAGGGGCTCCATTTATGCCCTTGTTCCTTTCTTCTAAGTCTGCCAGCGAGTTAAAGCCCTTAGATTTTTCTTCTCTCAGAGAAGAATCGTATAATGTGCCTTTTACCCTTCAAGAACTGGAGGCAACACTCTCTGCTTGCCGATCATCGGCAGCTGGGCCAGACGGCATACATATCCGTATGCTACAGTATTTACATCAGTCTGCTCTTACTGTCCTCTTATGACTCTTTAATCTGATATGGTCGCAAGGAGTTCTTCCCAGCTGTGGAAGTCTGCTATTGTTGTCCTTTCGCAAACCGGGTACTACGGGACGTGATACTTCCCACTACCGTCCCATCGCTCTTACCAGTGCAGTTTGCAAAGTGATGGAACGTCTAGTTAATAGACTTTGATGTTGTATTTAGAGCGCACAATAGTCTCTCCACTGTCAATCGCTTTAAGGGCCGTTCTGCCATTGACCCCTTACTGTGCTTGGATACATATTTTCGAAATGCCTTTGCTAATAACCACTCGGTTATCGCCATCTTTTTCGACCTGGAGAAGGCTTAGACACAACGTGGAGGTATAATATCTTGGCCCAGGCCTACTCCTTAGGTCTCAAGGCAAACTAATATTTTCCTTAGTCCTTCTTGACTGAAAGACATTTCCGTGTCGGGTTGGTAATGAGCTTTCCCCAGAATTTGTCCAAGCTGAATGTGTCCCCCAGGGTTGTGTTCTGAGCACAACACTCTATCTGCTTGCTATAAATAATCTGGCATCTGTTCTCCCATCAAATATTTGGTCGTAGCTTTATGGGGATGACTTTCTATAGCTGTGCAGGTGCTGACAGCCACCTCATTGCAGTTTCCTCCAGCATGCCATCAACCAGGTTTCCGATTGGGCCACCACGCACGGGTTTAAATTTTCTAGTGGCAAAACTCATCAAATTACATTTACTAGACGTTCAGTGGTCTCTTATCATCTGTTGTAACTATACGGCTCACGTATCCCAGAACGTGATACAGTCAGGTTTCTCGGCCTCCTGTTTGACCGTCGATTGTCCTGGAAACCTCACATTACCTCTCGAAGGCAGCTTGTCATAGCCGGCTGAACCTCTAAAAACCCTCGCACATCTTTCGTGGGGGCTGATTGTAGAACTCTCCTCCGCCTGCATTCAGCCCTAATTTTATCGAAACTCGATTATGGTGACCAGATATATTCGACTGTCTCCCCTGCTACTCTTTCTAGCCTTAATCTTATATATCACCAGGGATTGTGGTTATGCCTTGGTGCATTTCGTTCTTCCCCGGTTGAGAGCATCTATGTAGAAGCGAACATTCCATCCTTGTAAGATCGTCGATGCACATTGCATTCACTATTATGTTCGCTCCCATGACCTCCGCAATCCTTCCATGTATAGGATTGTCACAGATGTTAGTATTCGCTCTTTATTTGTCCGTCACCCATGTTTACTTCGTCCCTTTTCCCTTCGTCTACATTCACTCTTGTCTTCCCTTCAGCTACCACCTTTATACGTTCATGTGACATCTCCCTTTCTCCTACCCCCTTGGAAGTTTCTGCCGTCCGTGTCTGTTCTATTCCTCTACCTTGCGCGAAAGCCCAACTACCTACGGCGGCTTCTTGCTCTTTTTTTCTAGACCACTTCCGTTCTCATCCCCATGCCATCGCAGTATACACCGATGGTTCAAAGTCATCTGACGGCGTCGGATTCGCAGCAGTGTTTCCGGACAGCATCATGCGAGGGCATCTATTACCCTCGGCTAGTATATTTACGGCTGAATTGTATGCCATTCTTGTGGCACTTATCCGTATTGCATCTATGCCTGTGTCACCATTTGTGGTCGTTTCAGACTCCCTTAGTGCTTTACAGGCTATCCGTAAAATTGATACACCTCACCCCCTAGTTCTTCGTATCCAACTTTGGTTACGCCGTATTTCTAGCAAGCACAAGAATATTGTTTTTTGTTGGGTCCCTGGTCATGTTGACGTACAGGGCAATGAACAGACAGACAATGCTGTGCGGTCAGCAGTACATGACCTACCAGTTTCCTTTAGAGGTGTTCCTTTTATGGACTATTTTGCGGTCATTGCTACCCACCTTCACACCCGTTGGCAACAACGCTGGTCTGACCTGCTAAATAACAAACTTCATTCTATTAAACCGAGTACAGGTTTCTGGCCTTCTTCTTGTCACCAATGTCGAGGTTGGGAGACTACCTCACGTCTTCGCATCGCCACCGTCTTACTCACGAGTATCATGGAGAGGCTCCTGCCTATTACAACCTCAGGTTCATGGCCTGTTAACCTGAGTGTAAAAGGAAGCTTGGAGCAAAGAAACACAGTAGGAAATGCTTTGAATTTGTATTTCCTTCACCAAGCAATTTGTGTTATATCAGACTTTTGACTTTTCCTTCAGCAAGTATTAGATAGGGGTTTGTACAAATATGTAACTATGTATAGAGAGTAATAATAGTACAAGCTACGGTCGTCAAGGCAACACAGCAGCCAATAGACAGAAACAACCGTCCACAACCAGCTCAATGCAGGAATTCCAATGACAAACTTGTGAGTGGAACCACATCACCTTCTGCCATTGTCAAACTCGCATTATGATTGGCTGAACCGAGTCGTTGATTTGATGATGGGACCCCATCTCAAACCCTTACGATTGTTCGCTGGTTGGAGGGGGCCTATGTGGGTGTGTTTAACATGCTCCGAATAAGGTTAGGTACTCTTTGCATGCAACACTGCCCCTCTCTTGAACATTGTCAGGTTCCAGTGTCAGTTCAACATATTCTGTTGGACTGCCCACTGTAATCAACGAGCACGCAGAATTTACCTCAATGGCGTCTTCGCTCTGCGGCCCTTTCTTTACTTCCCTTTTGCTGATGGACCCTCCTTTAATCCTGACTCTCTCGTTAACTTTTTGACAGAAACTGACTTACTACACAAACTCTGAATATTGTACCTTTAGCACCTCCCTCAGTCCCTTCTACCTCGATCTCTTGCTACACTCTATCCCTGCACTATCCACTGTCCTGCTGCACTCCATACCCTACTAATCATCCATCTCCCTCTTACAATCCATTCTCCCTGCATCTTGTTCTGCCCTGCCGTGCTGTATAACCCTTGTGGTTTAGCACTTCTTTGATTATAATAATAATGGGGCTCGTAGGGAGAAGCTAGGCCTCTCTCTGGTCTGTCATCTTCTCAGCCCCAGGAGCTAATGGGAATGGCAGTCTTGTGAGCTGCAGGTAGTGCAAGCTCCCTAATCTACCGCTAACACCCCTCCCCTTTCTATGCTCAATAAAATCCTGATCCTACAATGACCCAGTCTCATACATCTACCTGGCATGCCGCATTGACCCTGCTCTATTATACTCCCCAAGACCCTTTTTATCCTATTCGCCAAGATGCGTGTGAAGATCTTATAATCAATGCATAAGAGGAAATAGCTCTATAATTCTTAATGGTCGAAGAATCCTCACCTTTCAGCACTAGTACTAACACTCCTATATGCTGATCTCCCCATTATGCCATCCTCTTTCATCCGATTAAACACTTTCGTAAGACATTTCGCATGACATCCCAGTACAAAGTAGAAATCACTTGTGATCCATCAATACCAAGTGCTTTCCTAACTTGCATCCCTTGAATTGCAGCTCATACCTCTTCCTCAGTTATCGCATCATCCATACCTTCCCTGTCATCCCCACCTATTCTGGGCAAGATACCCTCCAAAACGGCCTCCCTTGCCCTCTCACTGCCCTCCTAACCGACAAATACCTACCAAACCAAACCATTAATCAGCATAAACACTAATACTCTCCTGGAGTTTAGTACATTCCCTAACTTGTATTCTCCTAGCTCCTCATGTATACGTATCGACGATATCGTCATATTACGACTCCTCTGAAATTTTCGGAGGACCGTGACTGACGGCCTGTTGCCCTACAGTACGTCCTCGATCCCTGCCCGTATCCTAAGCGCCTGAAACCTTTCATTCTGTAAATCTTTCAGGTGTTCCTTCACACGCCACCGCCGCCTGATGATTCCCGCCCCTCACTCATTATAATACCGTAACTGATGTTTTAAGTATCGCTGCAAACCAAACTGATACTTAGCATTGATCCTCACTTCCGCCTAAAATAATCCCGAATCCCTTGTTTTGCCTGCCTATACCACCAACGAGTTACGTCACCCTCCCTCTTCCCATCCCTCCACACCACTTCCCACCATTCCGCAAACTTCTCTCTGCTGTCATCACCATTTAACAACCTTATATTCAGTTTCCAATAACCGGATATCTCTTCACTACCTCTTGCCATTCCAAATTCACTAACACACCTCTATGGTCAGAAAACCCTAGATCCACGCATCGCCTCTTACAACAGATACAGGTTTATATCTGGGTGACGTGATCATTCATCATAAGGTTTGAAGGTAATTCTTTGTATCACGTATCATGACCTGAAGGGGGACAGGAGCTCCAGTGGGAAAACAGGTGTAGACAAGGACACACAAAAACCAATGTTACAAACTAGCATTACCACGGTAGATAGTAAACAGATGATTGCCCTGGGAAATCTGAAGATAAATTACCAGAAACGGATGAAGGCTCCAGTGTTAGCACTAGTGCCGAAGATAGAAACAGACAGGAACACACGCACCAATAGGGAATACAATGGGGAACACAGTCACAAAAAACAGGGCAAATGGAAACCAGGCCTATATGAATATGATGCACTTGGTATCTGCAGGCATGGAATATCTGGGAAATCAGAAGGGACATTCAATTATGATCATCCCAGAAAATGCCGTGCCCATATGAAAACAGGAAAATGCAACCTCCCGTCCTGTAAGCTTTTCCACCCTGAAATGTGCCACTCATCAGTTCAGGAAAGACAGTGCTATAATTTATATTGCCAGGCATACCACCTAAAGGGTACAAGCGACACAGAACATCCAGACCATGCCAAAACCTGGGTAGCCACAGCCACTCCGGAGAGGGGGTTTTTAGTGCCAGGAAGAAAAAAGCGGCGGAAATGACAGAAATCGTACACCAACTGCAATCATTTCTGGGTGGAATCCAGTCAATGGCCCCTACTCCAACACAACAGATATTAGTACGAGGAAAAATAGATACCCCCATACCACCAACCCAACGACATTCATCTTTGCAAATATACAGCGTCTAAAGCCAGCAACAAACAACAAGATACCTTACATCCGTGGACTGCTTACAGAGTCAAATGCTATGTTTGCGGCTTTCCAAGACCCACATAAGAGATCACTTGGACAATGAAATATGGATCCCGGGCTACAACCTATTCAGATGTGACAGAGTGAACAGGCAAAAAGGGGGTTGGTATGTATATCACAGAGTCACTTATATGTTCAGAACTATTAAATGTCTCAAATGATGTAGTTGAAGTATTAGCAATAAAGATCGAGAATCAAAACCTGGTCATAGTAGTTGTATACAAGCCTCCGGATGCAACGTCCCAACAATTCCAGGAACAGCTTCTGAAAATTGACCACTGTCTGGAAAATCTTCCAGCTCCTTCCTACCACAATGTGGTAGCAGTGATAACACCAGGAGGCAGCTCAGATGAACACTGCCACACATGAACTTTTAAATCTCTGTACCAAATTCACCTTAAACCAGCAAATAGTAGAGCCTACAAGATTAGAGAATACGCTGGACCTCATCTTCACCAACAATGATGATCTGATACGAAATGTCATCATATCAAAAACAATATACTCAGATCACAACATAATAGAAGTCCAGACATGTATGCAGGAGCCCCAGATCGACAAAATGTGATCAGCCGCGAGGAGCCTTCACCAAATTCAACTTCAATAACAAAAACATAAGGTGGGACCAAGTAAACCAAGTCTAAATGATAT
Organism: Cherax destructor; assembly: GCA_009830355.1. NCBI lineage: Eukaryota > Metazoa > Arthropoda > Malacostraca > Decapoda > Parastacidae > Cherax > Cherax destructor. Next base: position 11,561 of record WNWK01030882.1, read on the forward strand.
AAACTGGGAAGATAGCCTAAGCATCACGGATCCTAACCTATGTCTAGAACAAATTAACTCTGTGGCACTTGAAGTCTGCTCAAGGCAAATTCCCTTAAGGAAAAGAAGAAGATGTAAACTAGAAAGAGAAGGCGCTCCCTATACAGGCGAAGGCAGAGAATAATGGAGCGACTACAGGAGGAGCAATATATCTGAAATACGTAGGGAGACACTGGTGAGAGAAATAGCAAACATCAAATTAAAACTAAAGGAATCTTACAGGAATCAAGAAACGCGGGAAGAACTAAAAGCCATAAATAAAATTGAAAGAAACCAAAGTATTTCTTTTCTTATGCCAAATCGAAGTCGAGAACAACATCAGTATTGGGCCCCTACTTAAACGGGATGGGTCCTACACAGATGACAGCAAGGAAATGAGTGAGTTACTAAAGTCCAAGTATGACCTAAATGAATTTTATGAAAGTGTCACAGAACTTGGCAGATGCATGCCTATCTGACATTACCCTGACGCCAAATGACTTCGAAAAGGCAATAAATGACATGCCCATGCACTCCGCTCCAGCCCCAGACTCATGGAACTCCGTGTTCATCAAGAGCTGCAAAAGCCCCTATGACGTGCTTTAACATCCTATGGAGAGGGAGCATGGACACTGGGTCGTCCTGCAGTTACTAAAAACAACAGACATAGCCCCACTCCACAAAGGGGCAGTAAAGCAATAGCAAAGAACTACAGACCAATAGCGCTAACGTCCCATATAAAAAATCTTTGGAAGGGTTCTAAGAAGCAAGATCGCCACTCATCTAGATACCCATCAGTTACACAACCCAGAGCAGCATGGGTTTAGAGCACGTCGCTCCTGTCTGTCCCAACTACTGGACCACTACGACAAGGTTCTGGATGCTCTAGAAGACAAGCAGAATGCAGATGTTATATACAGAGACTTTGCAAAGCCTTTGACAAGTGTGACCATGGTGTAATAGCACACAAAATGCGTGATAAAGGAATAACAGAAAAGTTGGTAGATAGATCTATAATTTCCTAACAAGTAGAACACAAAGAGTAGTAGTCAACAGAGTAAAGTGTAAGGCGGCTACAGTGAAAAGCTCTGTTCCACAAGGCACAGTACTCGCTCCTATCCTGTTCCTCATCCTCATATCGGACATAGACAAGGATATAAGCCACAGTGCCGTGTCTTCCTTTGCAGATGATACCCGAATCTGTATGATAGTGTCCACCGTTGAGGACACTGCAAGACTTCAAGCAGACATAAACCAAATCTTTAAATGGGCTGCAGAAAACAATATGAAGTTCAGTGATGAGAAATTTCAATTACTCAGATATGGAAAACGATGAAGAAATTAAATCTCATCGGAAGTACTAAACAAATTCCAACCACACAATAGAGCGAAAAAACTAATGTCAAAGACCTGGGAGTGATCATGTCAGTGGATCTCACCTTCAAGGACCATAACACCGTAGCAATCGCATCTGATAAAAAAATGACAGGATGGATAATGAGAACCTTCAAAACCAGGATACCAAGCCCATGTTGACACTTTTCAGGTCGCTTGTTCTATCTAGGCTGGAATATTGCTGCACCTAACTGCACCTTTCAAGGCAGGTGAAATTGGTGACCTAGAAAATGTGCAGAGAACCTTCAAGGTACGCATAACTGCGATAAACCACCTCAATTACTGCGACAGCTTGAAGTTCCTAAACCTGTACTCCCTATAACGCAGGCGGGAGAGATACATAATTATATACACGTGGAAAATTCTCGAGGGATTATTACCAAAATTGCACACGAGAGTCACTCCCTACGAAAGCAAAGACTCGGCAGGCGATGTAACATCCCCCCAATGAAAAGCAGGGTGCCACTAGCACGTTGAGAGACAACACAATAAGTGTCAGGAGCCCAAGACTGTTCAACTGCCTCCCAGCATACATCACGGGGATTACCAACAAACCCCTGGCTGTCTTCAAGCAGGCACTGGACAGGCACCTAAAGTCGGTGCATTACCAGCCGGGCTGTGGTTCGTACTTTGGACTGAGTGCGGCCAGCAGTAACAGCCTGGTTGATCAGGCTCTGATCCAACATGAGGCCTGGTCACAGACTGGGCCGCAGGGGCTTTGACCCCTAGGACTCTCTCCAGGTATACCCTAGGTATAGTGTGTTGAGTTCTAGTACTGATGTGTGTAATAAGGGGATGCTTGGACAAGTGTATAACTAATGCATGTTGCTCAAGTAGACTGCAGAAACTAATAAACATAATGAGATTCGTGTTGACTGTAATAAGCTAGATTGAACTAGAGTATTAACTAGGTACGTATAAGCTATTATGATAAAATTATAAAATAATGTAACACCAGATTATGAATTGTGATTGCAGTAAACCTAACAGTTGTTGTTTAAAATATATAGTAGACTAATGTATGCACAATTCTAATTTAAAAGACTATGTGAGTATTGCACTGCTATGTATAAGGTCGATCTCAATGCCCAGCCCTTCTAGGGCAGGATAGGTGCCAAGGCTGGAGCTTGCTACCATCTGCAGCTCGTAAGCCTGACCTTCCCGTTAGGGAAGGTGGCAGACCAGAGAGGCCTAGCATCTATCTACCTCCATGCCTCGTGCTTGGGGAATGTGGCTAGGCCTGGGGCCAGTTGGTCCCGCCAATGGGGGTATCCTCCCATGGGAGACATAGGTCTCTGACCTCCCACGCCAGGGAGCCGGAGCCGGGTCGCCATCTGGTAAAGACCCGGGCCGGGAGAATTCCCAGTGAATCAACACCTCCTCCACCTAAAATGTAAAAATAAAATGACAATGATAGATTTTTAATTAAAAAAGCAAAATAAAATAAAGTTGTGTAAATAGATAATAATTTAGAAATTTGGAAATGTAATATAAATTGTAAATGTGAATATTTGACGATAAATAATATTAAAAAAAAATTAAAGTACAATAAAATAAAATTGTAAAATTAGATAATAAGAAATTTAAATTGTAATAGCAGGTAATAAAAAAAAATGTATGAATGTTAAAAATATTTAAAATTGGCAAAAATAAGGCAGTAATAAGGTAAATAGCACAGTACAGTAAAAAGTAGTTTTAAAAAAAGTATAGTTCTAAATTAATAGACTGCTAAGAGATAAAAAAATACGAGGAGCTCTGTGCCCACTGTGACCGGATGGTTTCAACACCCCTGGTGCACTACCTGTTAGACTGCCCAGCTACATTGCCCCTTCGCCGCAGACACTTCCCGATGACCCCGGTGGGGCGGGCCCGGGAAGATGAGGCAGCACATCTAGTGTACTTGGCCATCAAAGATTTGGAGACCTTACCCCCTGTCATTGCACGTCACCCCCCCCCGGCTGACGTCGCGTGAGGGCCTCCGATGTACCCTGCACCAACCACCATTAGAGCAACTTCCCTTTTTTGGGACTTCGTTTGTCCATAGATTCGGAGGACCCCTCTTCCCACCAAAGGAATGCCACACATGTACCTTTATCATGGATACATGACACTTTCCTACCCGGGGAGCCGATGCCGGGACACCAAATTGGAAGAGACCCGGGCCGGGATCCATACCAGCAAATCACATAGAATAGAATAGAATAAAAAATACAATCTATAAGTATTGTTTGAGCAAATTTGACAATTTACTTCTGTCAGATTGACAAATTGAAAAGAATACTAGTGTTTGTATAGATTAAATTGATAAAGAATTGGGGTTTCATAACACTATTAGGGAAAGTAGGTACAAACTGCATTTTATTCCAGTTCAGTGAGGCCGGAGTCTCTGAGGAACATTTTCAGTTCGTGTTCAGTAGAAATAGTACGTCTCTTTCCTGTTGGCTCTTCTGTTCTTTTTGACCAGAGCTTTGGTAAGATGGGGAAGGAAGAAGGATAGGTAAGCATGGAAATATGGGAAAGGGGGAGGAGGGTGGAGAGGAAGAAGGGAAAAAAAGGTAAGTGGCCCAACCACTTTGGTGCATTATATATATGTCATGTATATGTGTATATTGGCATGAGAGTTCAATTTAATTGAATGGGCATAACACTTCCCCAACAGTGTCACACAAGTATAACAAAGTAATTACTGAATGATTCTGTATTGGCAAGGCACTAAGTGCAATTTTTTCTTAATTGCTGGACTTATGTTGGAAAGGACGATAACTAGGCGAGTGATGGTGACTGCTACCTGGAGATACTGGCCGGCTGAGCTTTTGCAGAGGTGGTGTCCAACATTGATAGATTTGTCAATGTTACATGGTTAAATGTAATGGCTGGTAAGTAAAACAGAGATCACCAGAAACTGGGGTAGATGTATTAACAGTGGACATAAGAAGGTTCTTGTGTTACCCAGTCATCTGGATCTTAGGGAAGGTCGCTCAAGATTTTGGGTCTTTGGAAATCATCCTTGTGAATGAATCTTCTCACTCTCTGGTGGAGGGTCATCCGCTGGGTTCTGTGATGAGCTGCATTAATGTGTAGTCAGTGGTATTTGCAAAATAGGGGGGATGTTCGCTGTCTGGATGATAAAAGTTTTGCTATGTCCTCTGCATTCCTGGGCCATGAGGGTCTGCAGGTAGCTCGGATTGATGTGATTAAGTGTATGTTGTCCCTTGGCTTCTGTGCTCAATTGCCTGGATCCTTTGACTTGGAATCAATATGGATGACGGGGATGCTGATGGTCTGCAATTGCTGTTGCAGAGCTTCTTGGATTTCTTGAGTTCAGCCTGGAGGACGGTGCAATGGTTCGGGAGGCGCCAATCCGCCGTCAAATTGCTGTGAAACATCCCAGCAGCTGTGCGGCCTACCAATGGTCTCTGGAGCCATCGATGTAATACAGCACACACCCAGGGCTTTCCGCACTCACAATGCTAGCCGAAGAAAGTCATTGCAGAATGTGCTGGGGGCAATGCCTCTTGCTGCCTGGTTGGGCTGACCAGAGCACCGCCATCAGCTCTGGCGCCCAAGGGGGCGACACCGCAGTTCGCTGTTGGTCTGTCACAGCCCCTGCCACAAACAATGGCATGGGCAGGAGCTTCATTGTGGCATCTGCAATTGACCTCATCCATCCGGCCGGGGTGCATTGTTAATGCCATGTCATTGTGGACCCTTATTCCTCATCATTTGTCAGGCCCTGGAAGTCAATTCTTTACTATCTTTTTGGCAGCTACAAGGTGGATCCTGTCCTCAAGGGCTGCAGCTGCGCCTCGAAGTTCAAGTCACCGCATTACCCCCTAGGCGCCCTGGCATGGCCCGTACAGCAGTGTTCTGGACCACACAAAGACACTTGATGTTTGTGGGATTGGCATGAACCAGAGCAAGTGCTGCATAGTCGATTGGAGCGTACGGTCTGTATGTAGAACAACCTCATGACCTCGGGTGGCCCCGATCATAGGGGTGGCCATGGCACTCATTGCCCTGATCCTCTGCAGAACCTCTCTTTGATGTGGCGTACATGTTTCTGGAAGGTGAGGCGAATGTCGATGTAGATGCCAAGGTACCTATAGCTGTGAACCCATTCCAGGTTGATGCCCAGGATCTACGGCCTCTCATTGGGTTCCCTAGTGCGAAGGATCATGGTTTCATTTTGCTAGATATCTTGGCCCCAGGTGACCAATTTGGAAGCCAACAGGACGGGTCCTCCTGGTCATGCTGCAACAGCCGGCGCTTCCTGGATTCGATAAGCACCCAGGTAAATGGCGTAGTTGAGCAGGAAGGTCCCCAGAGGAAGGGCACCGGCTGGTGCATCAGTCTTGAACAGGGGGGACTAAGCCCCCCGCCCTGCAGGTGCCTTTTTCCATGGTTTTTTGAGAAAGAGGCATGCCCCTGGAAGTGTCCCGGCCCACCTGTCCTGAAGATTGGATCGAAGCCATGCAAGCAGCCTGCTTTTAAATCCCCTGACCAAAATTGAAAGGATGGAAAGGTGCACTGGTTTAAGCTCAAAGCTTTCTCGGGTCAACGAAGACCTCTGGTGAATCTATAGAGGTGTTTATGAGGAGGACCAAGCTTCCACCCCCAGTCGCTCCAACACCATCCTCTCAGCCCTTGGAGATGCAACTGGTGAGAAGATGGGTCTTACCCCTGGCCAGGACCCCCTGGTTGGGGTTGGGAATGATGTCACCTCCTTCCAACGGGAGGTAGTCTGCCAGCTCTCCAAATCGGTTGATGCCCCCCAGGAAAACCTTCATGACCAGATTGGAACCCGAGTGTTTTATGCCATAGGTGACACCATCATGTCCATGCGAAGTGTCCTGATAAATGTGAAGGCTGCCTTGACACCCTGTCGGTGAAGTTTTCATTGGTGTCTTCCTTTGCCTGCACCCCTTGATCGCCACCATCCTTCCAGGAAGGAGGGGGCAGTAGAATCCTGAGATCTTAAACAGTGAGCCATAGCCACTCTGGAGGTGAAGATTTTACCAGATCGGCCTCCCGTGGGGGTCTGGGGGGCCTGAGCCACACTGCAACACTGCCCAGTGGCCGTTCTTAACTTGGTCCATATTCAGAAAATTTGGGGAGAGCTGTGGGAGGCACACCACTGAACCATTTACCTTGCCGGACCCTGTGTGAGACATGGGCGCAGCGGGCACCACTTCTTTTAGAAGACGCATCTTGCAGATGACATTGATGCGGTGGTTCTGGTCCCATATTTCCTCATTGTAGAACACCAGTCATGCTTGTATGACCCTCCCCATAATCCTAGATATGGCTGCCTCAGCTGCCCATGTGAAGGCCGCCTGTAGGCTCTTAGCCGCCTCATCTGGATCTTCTGGTAGATTAGTTCTGCCCCCAGTGCTCGATGACCTCTTAGAAGCAGTGCCAGTCGGCCCTTGACATTCCATCTGGGGTATGTGTGTTAGGCGAGTGCCGCTGGCCATCAGTGTGGTGACCGCAAGTGATCACTGGTTAGTCGTTGACCTTCCAACTTGCACTAGGCAGCTGTCGGGGACATCCTCCAGCACAGTCGCAATGTCCTCCCAAAGTTGTGTTGGTGGGGAGACAGGGTTAATATTGGGTGGTGGGGCATTGAATCCCCACTCAACAAAACCCTCCCGGGGGCGGGTGCAGCCACCTTCTGAAATGTCAAAAGGGACTGAGGGCCTTTTATATTTTGTAAACCCGAGAGGTCCATCCAAGGTGGGAGTGGCCTGCACCCCCACCGCCCTTCCCGCCCGTCGTGGGGTCAGTGGAGATCAGGAGGGGGTAGTGTTCCTGACGAGCTGCTGTCCCCGGTGCCTTCCAGGCTCTGAAGGTAAGCCGAGAATCTGGGGTTACGTGGCTGTGGTTGATGTGGTGGTTGGTGTTCCTGGGCAGGAAGACATCGACCACATCTACTGCCTTCAATCACTAATGAATTTTCCACTGTAGCCCACAAATGTTCAACTGGAGGATCTTTTAAGGTCTGTGGAGGTGGCCCTCTGATTCCATTTTCTGCCTGGGACTCATCCTCTTCCGTTGTTGGTGACCCGGGCCTCCTCCATCACAAACTGGAAGGGCTCCTGGATGATGGCTTGAAGTTACATTGAGTCCTTCCTGTCGAGTAATTTCCACGCCTAGCATCCACAAAGGAGCTGTCTGCAGGCGCCCCTGTCTTCCACCGGGGTGGGCAGGCGGAGAGGAGCCTGAGATGATCCCAACGGTTTTTTCAGTCGAGCGGGAAATGAATCTCCATTTTCGTGTGTAGGTGTTTGGTCGTACGACTCTTCGTGTTGGGCTGGCAGGGAAGTTTGGGTGGCTGGTTGACACTACAGCCACAAAGATGGGTGCACCCTGGATCCGGCCGGAGTGACCGTGGGCTTCTGGGTCCCCCTGGCGGGGGGGCAATTGTTTGACTCTGGTCATTCGCAGGAGGGGCCCCCACCCTCGGGGAAAAAGCTTGCTGGGGGGATGGCATAGATTGATGGTGCCCAGCAGGCCCCTGCGGGCAGTGTTCCGGCCTGTAACTCTTTTCCCAGTGATTCTGTCTTCTCTGCCATCTTGCTGTCTGGCCCCGGGGTGGGTGGCGGTGCTGCTCCGTCGGACCTTTTACCCCTGATGCCCTGGGTGGGAGCCCAGTCGGGAACTCATTAGTATCACCCATCTGTGGTATCCGTGGTGCCGGGTCGGGCCCATGCTGACTGTTGCCTTTAGGGTTTTTTAGGTTGGGCGTTGCCTGGGTGCCAGGCCGTTCCTGTGACGCACCTGCTGCCAGTGCTGCACCATCACAGGACTGCTCTGGTTTCCCCGGCATGGTGCTAATTTAAAATTGGACACTTGGCTCCGGCCGAGAAGCCTCGCTGGTCGGTTGTTTGGGTTTAAAAAGAGTCCTTCAAGTCGTGCCTTCTGCACCCCACCTTTTTCCCTTTTTCTTGGCAATGGCTAATGTGATTGAACCTCTGACAGTTGAACATTCAGGGGCCCCTAAGGTCCCCGGTCTTAACCCTTTTCCTCAGACCCCAAGGTCCAGGTGCATGGAGAGTGGCCTTTGTGGTGTATCAGCACCTGTGGGGGGGGCCCTTTTGTTCCCTTTGGGGCAGTGAGTTGCTCTGCCATTACAATTTGGGCACTTCCAAAATGGGGCCAAAGGGGGGGGGCACAGGGACATTTGAGCACCTTTTTTGTGCCCCTTCTCCCAAGCAACCAGTTAAAATGCTGGGATGTGTCACAACCACCCCTTTTTTCCTAGTATGAATCCTCGTCTAAATGACCAAACCCCTCGTTCCTAGAGTGAACTCCCGGGAACTTGGGGGGGTTTTTTCCCCAGACCCCCAAAAACTATAATTGGAACCTTCAATTTGTTGAAGGTTTGCTTTGCTGACAGGCAAATTTTCGTCCACGGGAGTTAGCCAATCCCCATCCTGTTGTGGGCCACACTCTGGGGTGCGTACCTGGTGTGGGCCCCTCTCCGCCAGTTGAGGAGTAACAGCCCAGGTGTTTTTTAGCCCCCCATGTCCGTCTGGGGGAGCCATGCCCCTCTGATGGGGCAGTGCCCTGAGGCCCCCCCTTCCCCGGTCCCCCTTGGGAGCAACTGAAACTGAACTAACTGGTCGGGATGCAGTCTCCACAGCGTTCTTGGCCTTTTTTGGGGGGCTTCCATCTGCCTCACTTGTCTTGACATTGTGACTGTTACGTGGAACGAATCAGGAGCTGGGCGCTGACCGTGACCTCCGCCGTCCACAGGGGGCCCTTTTCTGTGATGCCAGTCCCGGTGGGGCCCCCTCCCACCCTCAGTGGCACAGCTGAACAAAAACCCCAATGATCACTAAATCAACCCCTTTTCCCCCAATTGCAAAAGAACGAAGCCCACGAAAACAAAACAGCAAATTTTTGGGAAACTAACACGATGTCCTTTTCCCCGTAGTCTCCGTAAAAATTTCCTTCTTCCTCCACCTCCTGACAGTCATATCTAATGTTTTTTAAAATTGATTTTGATATTTTGTTCAAGTAACTAGAAAAAAAATGGTTTTGCCGGAAGGAAGGGTTTTTTGATGGGCCCGGGGAAGGAAGGTTGTTGATGTGCCCCTGTATTGTTCATTCATATTATTTTCAAGTTCAGTTTTGCTGGAATGACCTATTTAGGTCTTATGAAAAAAAAGTGTAACAAAATGTTTAGAACTGTGTTTTTTGGGGGGGGGTTTTGTTTGTGTCAATGATGTGTTTTTGGTATCCAAATACAGGAGGGGGGTTTTTTTTTTCGCCGGAAATTCTCCCCCCGGGTCTATTCAGATGGCGACCCGGCTCCGGCTCCCAGTCGGGGGAGTATCTGGGGGCCTATGTCCCCCATGGGAGGGGGGTTTTTGCCCCCTCATCGCTGGGACCACTGTCCCAGGCCTAGCCACTTCCCCCCCCTCACGGGGCTCGGGGAGGCTAGGCCTCACTGGGTTTTTGTCTTCCCCCCCCCAGGGGGGTGGGGAAAGGGCAGTTTGGGCTGAAAAGGTGCAAGCTTTTTGGCACCTACCCTGCCCTAAAGGGCTGGGGTAAATCCTCCAAAATACTTCGTAGAAAATCTACAAAGCAGCATGTGTGAAAAAAACCTGGGATAACCCCAAAAAAATCAGACAAAGTGACTTTTCCCCTTGTGTTTGTTTTATTTAGTATATTATAGTATTTTGTATATCAGTTACCTGTTGAATGCCACGGATGAATCTTGATAAACTGTAACATGCGACATGCTCCCCTGAAGCCGGGGAAATTAATCCCTCTGGTACGGCTAAAAAAAATTAAAAAACGTGTTTCCATAAGACACCCGGGCCCTGTCCTTTTTCCCTTCAGTTTAAAATGGGAACCTGGGTGTTAGTCGGCTGGTGTGGCGCCCTGGAATATGACCTAATTTGCCCGAAATACTCAGCATAACAAGGGGTTCTATATAGTAGTATGTCATTGATATCAGCTGGGGCCCGTATCCTTGTACATGTACTTGTAGTAAATAAAGATATTATTATTATTATTATTATTTTTATTATGTTCTTCTCTTGTTAACATGTTAAGAAGTTCTGTAGTTGAGTCCTTACAGATCAAAAATTTTTTTTTTTGTGAGTTCGGTGGATCTGTATTATAATTATTTTTCTAGTTTAGGAAAGTTTGCACTATGTTCGTATTTTGTATATAAATTTTAAACAAAAAAAAAGAAAATTTAGATTTTACAACTTGTTTTTTTAAACTTGGGGGGGGGGGTGAAGATTCGCCGGTACTCTCCCGGTCGGGGGTTTTTTTTTGATGGTGCCCCCCCCCCGGCCCCTGTCTGGGGCTGAGACCTTTTTCCCCCTGGGGGAGGAAAGTACCCCCCCCTCGTTGGGACCAACTGTCCCCCCGGGCCCAGCCACATTCCCCGCCCTCACGGGGCTCGTAGGGGAAAAGGCCCCTCGTTGCCCCCTTTCCCCCCAGGGGGTAATGGGAATGACAGTCTTGCGGGTGCAGATGGTAGCAAGCCCAGGTTTGCCCCCCTCTGCCCTAAAAAAAGGGTGGGCATGGTGATCCCCCCTTTTAAAATTGAATTTTTTGATTCTTAAAAAATTTAATTTTTTTTTGTACTTATTTTTAGGCAATACTATTATACATTTTCAACATTAATTTGTTTTAATATCAAAATGACACTTGATCTTTTTGGATTCATATAGAAAAATGTTTATAACCATATTATAACCCATTGTTATAATAACAAGGGTTTAAAAAAATTTTTATGTATTTTCGTATGTAAAATGAAAATCAAAATAGGGGGAAAAATAAAAGAGATAATGATGTAGTTAAAAATCAAAAGTTTTTATGCAAACGATTTTTATAATTAAAATAGTTTTAAAATTTTTTTTAAAATTTTATTTGAATATAGTTTTCCTTAAAATTTTTTAAGATTTAAAAAAAAAAAACTTTTTTTAAAAAATATATATAATAAAAATATTATAAATTTTAATAGTAACCGTTAAAATGTTTTCTATGTTCTTTTAATTATTTTGTTTTTGTTAAAAAAAAATCACGCAATTTCCTTTTACAATGATTTCTAGATTCCAGATCTTTATAAAAAAAAGAAGGAAAAGTGAGAAAGGGCTAAGCGCCACTGTGGCTACTTGACTCGGGTGTGAAAAAAGACGTCCAGGTGCACA